>JARYHS010014241.1:0-29872 GCA_031002005.1 Vandiemenella viatica | reverse complement strand
TTGTGTGTGACATCACATTTAATGTACATTTCTGTTCACTTTCACGTACACTGTATCCCAGGTGGGTGAGCATTCGGGAGAATGTGGGTTCGAATCCCTGTGTGGCCACCCAGATTTGGGTGTTCCGTGGTTTCCTACTCCAGGCAAATGCGATGATAGTTCCATCAAAAAAAAAAAAAAAAAAAATACATGGCCAAATTCCTTCCCTGACTAATACAAAATTTCTTCTTGGTACCTCTGTCTTGGACCACTGCTGTAGTGTGTGTGTGTTGTAAATGAGAAATATATGTTTAACTATTCCATATTACAAATTTTTTTTTGAAAATTCCAATTTGCCATTAGATCCAGACTTCTGTGTTTTGTTTCCATATATTTCTGTAATCGTAAAATTAGTAACAAGGGGTTATATTGTTGCTTCCAATTGCAGAAACTTTTGTTGGGGTTCTGTTGGAAGTGTGATTATTTGGTGAGGTCACAGAAAGGATTATGGTTTTTTATTGCATTAAATGAAACAAGAGTACAAAGTTCGATTGATTTGTTCAAGGCTGGGCATTATAAGACGGTCGCTAAACTATTAGCTCTGAACTTGCTAGCAGAGATTTTAAATACAGCAAGAACTTCCATTAGCGCTTCTTGTTATGATTTATTTGAAATGAAGTTATTCTGCTTGATATGGTTCGTTATCTAGCACCTAAGCAAGGAGAACCACCCTAGAAGGATTTGTCCTTTCACTCTGAAAATTTGTGCACATGTTCCTTGGACAATATAATTTAAGAATCTGTGTGTAATATAGCCTCACCCCCCCCCCCCATATACTAAACAAGTAAAGCCCCTTGGAGGCAAACCAAAAAATCTCATACTATATTGTTTCTAAATATGGTTTTATTTCTCTGTGCTCAATAGTTTTGAAGAAATTTATTATGCTATGAAAAAATAATTTGTGCTTGAATTTTTGTTTACAGAAGGGAGAATACATTAAACCATCTATTAAGGTTGGTGATGAGGTTTTGCTGCCAGAATACGGTGGAACCAAAGTAGTGCTGGAGGAAAACAAGGAGTACCATCTCTTCAAGGAGTCCGACATCCTGGCAAAGATAGAATCGTGAATCTTCGTCCACAGTGAAAGCCTTTGCCGGAAATCTCAGAATGTGCCGTGTAGTGTAATTTAGAAACGAGCACGAATTGTGCCGTGTCGAATGAAAGTCGTTTGAGAGGATGTGTGCAGACTGGTCGGACATTACTTGACTGGAACACAAATGTATCTTTTTATTTTTGCCAAATGTGTGATTTGTTTGAGAAGGCTTTATATTGTTTTCATACCTGTGTAGTGAATCATACTTGTTGCATATATTCTTTTCAATAAAATGTTTTGGGAAGTCTAGAAGTTTGCTGGTTATTTTTGTTAACTATCTTGTAAACTTGTCTGCATTTGATCCAATAAGATTAAAAGACAGGATTGTACATTGCAGGTAAAATTTGACTGAATTGTTTCGTTATATACTTCTCTTCATATTTCCAATTCCCATTTAGTGAAAAACAATTTCAAATAATACTAAAACCACTAAATAATGAGGCTCTTTTAATTTATGTACTCACTTTTATTCTTGATCCAGGAAATGTATCGGTTTAAATTGTTTGTTTTCATATCAATTGCTGTTGGATTGAAATGTGACCTGGACCAGCAGAAAAAAAATTCATGCTGAAGCCATATGTAATTTTCTCGGCCTCCAGGATATATAAAAATATAATATTAATCTCTGATATTTTTGATGCATCTTTTCAATTTTTATCTTCTAAGTCTGATGTCAGGAACATAAACTGCTAAAACACAGTGCAAATAGTGATATTTGCAAATTTCATGTGATTTTTTGCAACAGGGTGAAGCTAAAACTCCAAGAACACATTGCAATGAATGAATTAATCAACATTACAAGAAATTTGTAATATTTTTGCAGCTTTAGTTACAGCTGTGCATTTTGGTGGTTTTAGCATCGTTTGTGATGACTTTTTACTAAAACATGAGTTGCAAACAAGATCGCATCACAAAAAGGTAGTTGTTCCATATTTTAAGAGGTTAGTGCCTTTTTTTGATGGGTAGTTGTACAGTGCCCTGAATATCTGTAGGGTAATCAAGAAAGGCTACATAGTTCAATAGGCAATAATCTAGTGAAGGTAAATGCAATAAGTCATTTTAGGAAATACACAATTTTTTGTACAAGTTTCTGGTTGAAGGCGTAACCTTGATACTAAATCTGGCAGGTCATATGACAGATTCCAAAGTCCTTCATTTACTGGAGAGGATGGACCAGAGAAGTAAGGGAACTGAGTTTCAAAAATGTGGTGGGGCCAGTGGGTGAATATGGTGTAGTATGGGACCCACATTATGGGTATCAAATACAGGAGTTGGAGAGGCTGCAAAAAGGGCTGCTAGATTTGTTTCTGGAAATTACCGCAGAACACAATCAGTGACAGATATGATAAAGGAGCTGGAATGGGATTCATTGCAAGACAGGAGGAGGATGAGGAGGGTCATGGGAGTGTACAAGGCGTATATATATATTGGTGATGAGGCATTGAAAGATATTGGTGTAAGAATGAAAGGGAATGGAAGGGAAAAGATGACCATGACCACAAGCTGGCACTTGATTTCAGGTTTAAAGGAGTGCCGAGATTTCCTTGAAAGGAGTTGGGTTTGATTCATGTTGCGTGGTAGCACTCTCGCTTAGTATTTTGGAGGACACGAGTTTGAATCCACATTTGGCCACCCAGATTTCAGTTTTGCATATTCTCCTGAAATTGCTTCATGTGAATGCCATGATGGTTCTTTCAAAATGCTGTGGCCATATTCCTTGCCTTCCCATTCTCTCTCAGATATAATGTAGGAAATAGGATAGGTAAATGAGTCATTTCCTAATTTAATTCCTTTTTGCTACATAGCACCTTTGATTTCATTGTTTACTAATCGGGAAATAGGAGCTAAGTAGCAAATAGATTTACGAAAAAAGGATAGCGAAATGAACCACCACTTACCTTAGACCTTTGCTTAGGTCCTTAGCTGAGGGCGAAATTTCAGGACTTAATCAGGTCGCGGGCCGTACGTAAGAAAGAAGTATATAGTAGTGAATAAAAAGGCAATAAAAATTCACACAATTTTTTATTTCCTAAAATTGCAATAGGATAATCGAACATACAAAAATCAAATGAAAATTAATGGGAGACTTGAGTTTGAAGCGTTATTTGAAATTTCTGAATCTCTCGGGGACTGAAGTTGGTGGAGGGCCGGATCCAGCCCGGGGGTTGCCCATATATGCCTTAGACGATGGTTTTGTGGCGTGAACACAAAAAATCGTGCTTCCGCAACGAGTCCCTATGGACAGGTTTATTATCTATTTATTAGTTTTTTTTCTATCTTATGTCTTTCTACCCCCCACCCTCACTCCCTGCCATGTTGTTTTTCTCCCCACCATGAGCTACCGCCTTGTAGGGTTACTCAGATGGCTGCCGGCCTCCAACGTGCAGCCATATCACTACTACTGAAGAAGGGCCACAGGCTCAGAAATTTTACTTTGGGTGTACATGTTTTTTTCATGTACCGACACCACAGGAATCCTCTTCTATGGTAATGCTTGCTCTGGTGGCAGTTTTCCTATGCATCGATCTTTCATTTTTCTCTCTACTAGTTTCTGCTTAAATTCTTTTTTGGATTTTTGGTAATTTACGCAGCTAATTTATTTCTCCCCATGACACTGTTACCTATGTCAGAAAATTTCACTCCCTTCTGTCTGAAATAGAGTGCTAATTTGTAGTGATGGTCATCTTTTCCCTTCCATGCATTACTTTTCATTCTTACATCAATATCTTTCCATGCCTCATCACCAGTATACGCCTTGTACACTCCCATGACCCTCCTCATCCTCCTCCTGTCTTGCAATGAATCCCATTCCAGCTCTTTTATCATGTCTGTTGCTGATTGCATTCTGCAGTAATTTCCAGAAATAAATCTAGCAGCCCTGTTTTGCACCCTCTCCAACTCCTGTATTTGATACCCATAATGTGGGTCCCATACTACACCACCATATTCACGCAATGGTCTGACCAAAGTTTTGTAACCCAATTCCTTTACTTCTCTCGTACGTCCCCTCATTATTCTCTCCAAAAAATGAAGGATTTTAAAACCCTTTTCCTTCTACCTGTCCAATGTGACCTGCCCAGTTGACTTTATCAAACATTATGCCAGGATATTAACATTTTAGGTCTTGATATGAAATTATTACCCCCCCCTTTTTTTTGTCGTCTGTGTACCTAATTAGCTGACTCTTCAAATAGTTTATAACTCCACTTCTGTGTGTAATGATCATGTTTTCTGGTAACACTACAATTGTAGCTGGAATCCCTTTTCACAATCATTGCAAAATTTAAATTCTCTTACAGTTATTTGTTACTACTGTAATGATATATATCTCAAATAAATAAAAAAAAAACCTCTGTATATTTTCTTTATATGCAGAACTTTTTTCAAATGTATGAAATTAAATGTAGTAGATGGTTTCTCCATCAAATATTTTCTGAAAGCCCCTTGATGTAGTGAAAATTCTTGTGGAGTGTGGGTGTGTATATCTGAATACTGTCAAACATAAGAATGAAGGTTTGTAACTCATGTTTATAAGAATATTGTTAGGTTTAACGTTAATCGTATTTCATTTCCAGTAAGAATTGTGATTCACCGTGAATTATGCCAGTAGTAACAGTGAAATGTGTGGCCACAATACTGAAGAAAGGAACAGCTGCAGGGTGATCTGGACAGGATATCTAGTTGGGATGGTAAACATGGGATGAAGATAAATGCAAAGAAGAGTCAGCTTATTAGATACACAAATAAAAAACTAAAGGTTGATTACAATTATCGGGTGGGGAAAGAATTGCTTGTTGAAGTCTTGAAACTTAAATATCTTGGCATTACATTTGATAACAAGCTTAACTGGGCAGGAAATATTGGATAGGTAGCAGGAAAAGGTTTCAAAGTTCTGCATTTGTTGGAGAGAGTGATGAGGGGATGCACGAGAGAAGTAAAGGAATTGGGTTACAAAACTTTGGTCAGACCATTGCTGGAATATGGTAGTGTAGTATGGGACCCACATTTTGAGTATCAAATACAGGAGTTGGAGAGGGTGCAAAAAAGGGCTGCTAGATTTGTTTCTGGAAATTACCGTAGAGCACAATCAATAACAGATATGATAAAAGCGTTGGAAAAGGATTAATTTGAAGAAAGGAGGAGGGTGAAGAGGGTCATGGGAATGTATAAGATATATACTGGTGATGAGGCATGGAAAGATATTGGTGTAAGAATGAAAAGTAATGCATGGAAGGGAAAAGATGACCATCACCACAAGCTGGCACAAGGGTGTGGGAAGATTCTCTTTTTCAAATAACAGTGTCAGGGATTGGAATAAGTTACGAAGAGAAATGATGAATAATTTACTAAAAATGTTGAAAGAATTTAAAGTTGAATTTTGTAGAGGGTAAATGTAGGTGGGTGCAGGAAAGGGGGAAGATGGGGGTGTAGGGAAATTGCCACCAGAGCCTGCACTCTATTGCAACTAAATTGAAAGTAAAATCATCTTGAAACTTGTTCTTTCTTTACATTTACAACATTACTGTGCGCATGATTTTCAGTGTTATTCTGAGATAACTTCAATGGCAGAACAATATTGCTTCGGGAACTTAGTGGCAAAATTCAGTGACCTCGTTGCAACGTGTAATTTTGATGTGCATCACTTTGAATATGTGACAAAGTGATAAATCTCGTTCAGATTACACGTAAAACCAGAGCCAGCCGCATCAAGTATGGAATGTGACAAAATGGAACTCTGTTACTAAACACCTGAACTACCCTTAACGACCTTGTGATCTTCAGCCTTGGACATAGATGTTTTAATGCTTAGTAAAGAAGCCCATCACTTACCATAGAAGAAAGGGGGCAGAGGAATGGTGTAGAAAAAAATAACCGTGTACACTCTGAGAAAGATAGATCTGAGCAGGAGGATGCAGGTTCGAACCTCTGTCCCGACATCCAAATTAGGGTTTTCTGTGGTTTCCCCAAATCACTCCAGGCATATGCCAGGACTGTTCCTTCTGCAGGCCATGGACAAATTCCTTCCTGTTCCTTTCCTCCCACAATCTTCCCACCTGTAATGACTGACAGCAATGTGTAAAGCAAAAAAACATTTTTTTTAGAAGATCCTTTTTTTCGGTAAGAATTGTTACATTGTTACTCGTTTATTATGAGAATTACTTTAAACTGGCAGAGAACGAAAGGTGCTGTAAAAAAATAATAATAAAAAATGAGTATAGTAGAATAAATCATCACTTACATCAAATGATCAGCTAATACACAAAAAGATGTCAGGTGTAAACCTGATAATTACAGTGTTAATTGTGTATGTTATCATTACAAAATGACCTGTAATGATGGTAGATGTCCTTACTGTGCCTGGATGTGATCCTTGAGGCTTGCAGACAGTGGTTGTAATACAGTCTAGTTTACACAGTAAAATAATCGTAACTTACCACAGGTGAAAAAACATGAACCTAAACGCACTTCACAATATTCTGGTTAATAACCTTATTCATGTAGGAGACGAGATGTGATTTGTTGGGGGGGGGGGGGGGGTTATCAACCTGAATGTTGCAAAGTGTTTTTCTGTTCATCTGGGCTTCCATATGTGGTAATTGATTTTCCCTATCCTATATTATTATCAAAGTGATACAGAACTGTATGTGACATTTAACTTTGTAATGAGTTTGGTGCAAAACAGCAGGTTCTAAATGCAAAATTTAAATTTATTTATTTATTTACTTGTTTACGGACTTTGGGTCCATTTGTACAACTTTAAAATTTCACAATGGTTGGTATACAATGCTTTAAATACCATACAAAACAACTTAATAAAAAAATGGCTTATAGTCTACTATTACTAGAATAATAAAATTTTTACAATATACTAAAACTACCAAGTCAAAAATAAATTTTAATTTTAATTTACTGTTACTTGTTCATTCATATCTTAAGACAAAAGAGCGTAACAAACTGTCTTGGTTGAATGACGTTGTTCCAAGTTTAACCCTATTATTACAGTTAGCAAGCTTGCACATTCTTGTTAGGGGATTATTTTCTGTATACAAATGTTTATATTTCAATAGGGAAAATGTTGTTGATTGACGAGTAATTCTTTGGGGAACGTTGAATCTTAAACTACCTAGCAATTCTGAACAATCAATATTACCATTGCACAAATTTAACAAAAATTTAAGATCATTTAGTTCACGAAATGATTGCAGAGATGGTATTCTTAAGATGGATGCAAGTTGGGTGTATTTATGATCATGAAATGGGTCTGGAAAACCCATTCTAAATGCCATGTATCTAAAAAATTTATGCTGAACAGTTTCTATTCTTTTGGTTTGAGATAACATGTACGGTGACCAAATTACTGATGAATATGCTAATGTTGATCTTACAATGGAGAGATGGATTTCACGACATGTCCTCATAACAAAACCAAGTTTTTGTAAGGATTTGGTTACAATGGTATCAACATGTTCATCGAAACTCATTTTACTGTCAAATATTACTCCTAAATCGCTAACTGAGTACACCCGTTCCAACTCAATACCTCTTACAGAGTACTTTGATAAAATTTTATTACTTGATCGTGTAAATGAAATACTTTTGCATTTTAATGGGTTCAAATGTAATTCATTATCTTTACACCAGTTATTGAGAGCAGTGCAACAGTTCTGAAGATCACATATGTCTTTAATTGACTCTATACTTTTAAATAATTTTAGGTCATCAGCAAAAAATAAAAACTTAACATTTTTCAAAATTTTACATATGTCGTTTATAAAATGATAAACAGAAGTGGACCGAGATGGGAACCCTGTGGGACACCTATTTCATCTCTAAGTGCAAATTATTGTTTTCATGCACACTGATGTGCCAAAATGTGTGATAACTGCTTTAGCCTGGAAAGTGTAGTAACTTGACGTGTCTCAGACTTGACTAGTCACAATCTGCTCTCTCAACAGCCAACCGTATCTGCGTGGTTGTGGTTGGTGATATGTCTAGGGAAATTACCACAGGACACAATCTGTGACTGTTATGATAAAGCAGCTGTGTTGGGAGTCCCTGGAAGGTGAAGAGAGTGCTGGGAATGTATAAGGTGTATATTGGCGATGAGGCCCGAGCGGATGTTGGTGTAAGAATTAACGCTCCATAGTAACTGATAGAAGTTAGTGGATTTTGTAGTAACAGAGTTTAAAGACTACACTTGATTTTCTTTTTCCTTTGAAGAATAATTTATTCTGTCAAGGTTAGAAGCTGACCACAGGCTATTTGACAGTATTGAAAATATATTACAAATTGTAGTCATTTCCATAGATTAATGCTTAATGAAGCTATATATTTTTTCGTTTGAAGTTTCTAATGAAAGTTGGATATTTTTTATATAAAAAAGCAAAATAAATTTTTTCTACGTAAAATATTGCCTTTTCTCTATGTTACTGGTTGAGAGGATGTGGTGGACGAATGGTTACGCTCTGACCTCGCATTCTGAAGGACGTGGTTTCGAATCCCTGTCTTACCATTCAGATTTTCCACAGTTTACTGAAAACACTCCAGGCAAATGCAGGGATGGTTCCTTCAAAAGACTTTTGCAAAATTGCTTGCCATCACTTGCCTCCAAAGACGCTTTCTGCTCTCATCATCTCTTTGAGCTTTAAAGCACAAATAAAAATAAATCGTCTCTTCCAGTGGTTGACAACCCAGTTTCTCTATACACCACTTGTGTTCCGTCGTAATTCCCTCTACAGTTGTAGCTGGAATCTCTTTTTTAGCAGTGTAAAAATTATCATTGCCTTGAAGTTTTTTTTTTTCAAATTTGATACAATAGCTCAAGTAAATAATAATAATTATAAATACTGTGTAGTTTCTGCCTAAATTCTTTATTTCTTGAAGTTTTTTTTCAAATATGCGAGAGAAATTAAATATACCTGATTGTTATTCCATCAGATATAAGCCTCTGGATGTAGTGAAAATTCTTACAGTTTGGACCCCTTTATATCTGAACATTTTCAGACAAAAAAATAATGAATATTTGTTCCACAGCTTTATGAAAATTTAGCATGGCGTGAATTTCAAAATGTTGAGTCAAATAAAATTTTCTTTTTTTGGTAAGCAGTAATGCTAAATAGTAATATTGAAATGGGTAGATACAGTCCTGCCTAATGTAAAAAACAATCTTTACATGTTTGCTCGTGGTCACTTGAGGTATTGATAGTTAATGTTGCACCATAGTAATGAGTCATTCTTGCTCGCCACAGATTGAGCCGGGAAACTTTTGGCGGTACATCTAAAGCAGCTGTCGTCCTAAGGAAGCTTTTCCTGGATTTCAGACTTTGTCTGGGGAGTTGATACCCGAATAAGGGATGAGCAGCGTTTTGATTAGCCTTGTTTCTTTCTGACATTGCAGCTACGTTCCATCTTATATCAGTGGGAGCTATTCCTACCAGACAGACTATGTAGTTATTCAATCGGCGTGGTTCTGAGGCAGTCTGTTAGAATTCTGCAGATTTCTTGCAACGATACGTCTACTTGTTTGGCATAAGCAGAGTTGTACCAAATGGGACAGGCATATTCTTCAATGCGTTGCAATGAGAATCATATTAGTAATGCAAACAATATTTTAAAACACTTTATTTGTGCATCATCACCGTTCTAACTACCATCGCTCGGGTACTTGTCCAAAGCTTGGCCAAAAAATTTTCAAATTCTTCCGAGTTTTATTAGATTACATATTCTATCTTTGGGGCATGAAGGCCACACAGAGCCATCATCTCTACAACTCAAATTACAACATTTTTTTTGTAATATGAGTGTGGCCCACAAACTAATGCACCACATTTTTTTTCTCAGCCCCAACAATGGTTCAAATGCGAAACTTTAGATATGAATTCTTTGAAGTTTTCATAGTGTGCGCACAAAGTTTCCATTTCTTCTGACAGATAGCGATCTTCCAGCAAGGGTTCAACATGGTGTCTGTGAGTGATGTACGTTATAAGCAGCGTGTCGTCACGGAATTTCTCACTTCGGACCAAGGAACGGTTGGAAACATTCACAGGCATTTATGTGCCATTTGTGGAGCACCAGCAGTCTACAGAAGTACAGTTAGTCACTGGGCACAGAGGGTGAGGCCATCTGAAAGCGGTTCTGCAGAGCTCCAAGATTTGCAGTGGTCGGGAAGGCCACCCACGGCTGTAACACCTGACAAGATGCAGCATGCTGATGTGCTCATTCGCGAGGACCGACGCATAACGACTCGGCAGTTGGCGCTGGAGCTGTCAATCAGCAAAGGACTCGTGGGTGTAATCGTCAGTGCTCTCGATTACGCAAAAAAGTGTTCACGACAGGTTCCGTACCATCTTACGCAAAATTCTCATAAAAAACATTTCTTCTGAGTTGCTGCAACGTTTTGAAACTGAGGGGGAAGCTTTCTTGTCCTGGATTGTGACAGGTGATGAATCATGGGTTCACTATCTTTAGAACAAAACAAAACGGCAACCGACGGAAGGCACGATCATGACTCTCCACAGAAGAAGGCATTCAAAGCAACTTCACGTGCTGTAAGGTCAGGATCAATGTGTTTTCGGACTATGACGGTGTCATAGTCATCGATGTGATGCCGAGAGGCACCACCGTTAATTCTTAGGCATTTGTGAACACATTAACCAAACTCAAGAAGCGCTTCCAGCAACCTGGATGCCATAACAACCCAGGTGATTGTTTGCTTGAACAATGATAACGCATGCCCTCTCACAAGTTTGAGGACACTGAAACGCATCACCAAACAGGGTTGGACAGTGTTACCCCATTGTAAGGTACCCGAGTTCACCAAAAGCACTCCTACTAGCCATCCCCAGCAATCATATACTTTATGAACCGAGTTTGAAGTTGTTTGTGTTGGACTTAGAAATTTCGAGAAGAGTAATTATCAACTTCCCTGTGTTCATTTCCACAGTGAAAACTCGTCATTAGAATCATTGTAAAGTGTATTTATTATATCGGGAAAAATTTATTTTAAGAGATAATTCAGTTTGTTCACATTTTGAAACACACGATTAGAAAAGTAAAAATCTAAGATTTGAAATATCTTTGAATTGAGTAAAGCTACAGTTGAACTTTTATCAGTGGCTATAGTTAGCATTGTTCCAAGTATTTTGATAGTAAAATTAACTAATTTGGCAAAGTTTAATTATCAGTTTTAATTAAGAGAAAAAAAAGAACTTTTTAACTAAAAAGAATACAGTTGAGAAATTTTTATCAGTAGATAGCCCAAATTCGGAGGATCACAAATATATAATGGTTTCGGTTAAAAGTTTAAGCATTTGTCAGATAATAGAGTTTTTAAAGGTATATTGTCGCTAATTGTAGTTGGAGTTCGAGAATGTCGGCCAAGTTTGTCACGTGATAGACTTCAATTTTAAGCTTATAGAAGTACTTTTGAATGTTAAATTAAAATAGATAGAACACGATCATAGGAAACCCTTGTAAAAATTGCAAGTTAAACTATTTTGTACATTAGGAGATATTAATTAAAGAAAAAAGTTGCTAATGTCATAGGCCATGGCAAGCTTATAGAGGGCCACGCAGTCACCATGATTTGTCTCATTCTTTCGCTGGAAAGCGATCTCCCAACTCCGCGCTAGTTAGCAGAGCGAATTGCTCCATGCGGTAGTAGTTTCAGCAAATTCCAACATGCCACAGTAGTGTACTCACTAATGTTAGGGTGACTTAGTGAGTTTGTCTTCTCGTACGAATGTGCTTAACCTGTAATCTTCAATGAAACTGTTGTTTGATGTTTTATCTACGTATCTGGAACCGAAAATGTACGAGTGAACTTTTCCAAGAACATAAGTATCGTGTTACACCGAAACTGTGTCAAGTGACTTTATTTCAATCGCCCTTCGTATTTGGGTTTAATATGAATGCGTGGCGGCCAATTTCTTAAATATTATAGCTACCAGAAGGATACACATGGTCATGAACTTAACTGTTCACAGTTCAGGTTAAAGTGTCCCCCCCCATTATCATCTTGGCCTGACACCATCCACCCTATAGTCCTGACCTAAGTCCCCCAGACTTTCATTTGTTTGGGCCATTGAAGAATGCCATTCGTGGGAGACATTTTGAGGATGACGAAGATGTGATTCGTACAGTGAAGAAATGGCTTCGTGAACAGAACAAGGAGTGGTACCGCCAGGGCAAACACGCCCCTGTGTCTCGCTGGGGGAAGGCTATAGAACGGGAAGGAGATTACGTGGAAAAATAGGGAGTGTAAGTATAAGTTTTATTATGTTCAACAAATAATTGTTGAAGAAATAAATGTGGTGCATTAGTTTGTGGGTCAGCCTCGTAACTAATAGCACTTGCCTTTATAACTTGCTGGTACCTTTTAGTCCACGTCAATACGTGCAGAGGCACATGACATATAATGATGACTGAAGGAGACACTAAATGTCGAGGTGCAGCTCTTCACACGATGCATTGGCGCGTGTTCGATAGAGAACGTTTTAAAATATGCTCTTTCTTATAGAAATCATTTCATTAGGCGTATTCCTAACATTACTGTGCATATGCTGTACACAATCTTGATGAAATACAACAATGTTCTGCCTTGAAAATTCAGGTCCCTCGTGCAACCGACAATTTTTCAGGCCAATGCATTGATCGTGTCGGCCACAATTCCCTGTTCAGATTGCAGCAACGCGGGTGGAATATGCACCAAACTGAAACTCAGTTACCTGACAGACGAACTACCCGTTAGGCTCTTGTGATCTGCAATAACGTAAACATTTCTCTTCTAATGTTAAGTATTGCAAGTAAGCCCATCACTTACCATGGGGAAAGGGACTACAGTGTACAAACAATTGTCTGCATCCACTCGAAAATATGAAACCAAACAGGAACGCTCTGGCCTCGATTGTGGGAGGACGTAGCTTCAAACCTCTGTCTGTCCATCCAGATCTGGGTTTCCTCAAATCACTCCAGACAAATGTCGGGATGATTCCAGTTTCTCACTGCCAATCACTTCCCCGTGAATGTTGATGAAACGTAAAGCCACAAAAGGTAAATTAAGAAAACAAATTCCAGTATGAAATTGTTACATTGCTACTGACTCAACACAAAAATTATTTTCAGTAATAATATGCATTTAGATTTGAAGGGAAAAAAAAAAAAAAAAAAAAAAAAACAGTATCGTGGGATAAATAATTACTAACTACAGATGACTGCGTTGATACACAATTATTTTTTTTTACTTATGGCTTTGCACCTTGTTGACATGGTTATTCGAGGTTATTGGGGGACAAGGAACGGGAAAAAATTTGGCCATGGCCTTTTCAAGGAAGCTTCGCAGCATTCAACTGGAGTGATTTAGGGAAACCATGGGAAACCCAAATCTGGATGCCTGAACGGGGATTCGACCCACACACTCCCGAATGCGAGGCCAGAAACACAAACAAAAGATACGAGGTTTATACCATATAATTACAATGTTAGTTGTTTGTTTTGTGTATCCATGTGCTTGTGTTTAACACATATTGAAGACTGTGGCCAACGAATTAGGCCTTGGCCTTTTGAAGAAACCATCCCTGCATTTTTGTGGAGTTATTAGGGAATGTCTTGAAAAACCCAAATCTGAATGACCAGGCAGGGTTTTGAACCCACGTCCTCCCAGGGTGTTACCATTATTCTTCGTGAGGAAAAGGTTGTGTGGTCTTTCTGTGATCCTTGTAAGCTTCCAGTCATAGTACTTGTTGTAGAGTTTAGTTTCAATGGTTAATGAGAGATAAAGAACATATTGGAGAGATGAAACGAACAAAGGAGAACCTGTATACAGAAAAACTAACTCGTCGGGCAGTGCGAAAGAGCACATACTGAGGATTTGTAACTGCGTATGCAAAGACAAGACTGTGCATTGTAGATTCTGATTGTGTTCTGTCATAATTGTAGCTCAAATCCCTCTCCCCAGCACTGTAAACATACTCATTGCCTTAAAGTTTTTTCCTATTTGTTACTATTATGAAAATACACATCACGTAAATTAAAAAGCAAACTCAGTATAGTACTTGCCTAAATTCCTCTTTATATCTTGAATTTTTTGAACTGGATGAAATTAAGTATACTACATTGTTTCTCCTTCAGATATTATTTTATGAAAGCCACTAGATACAGTGGATTTTTTTTAAAAAGTGTGTGCCTCTGTACCTGAATACTGTAAGACAAAAAACTAACCAATTTTTGTTACATAGCTTTGTCAAAATTTTGCCAGATGTTAAGTTAAACCTAGTGAGTCAAATAACATTTTCATTTCTGGTAAGCATTGTTTGTGACCCACTGTGAAATATGTGGACACGGTCCTGATAAAAGTAATAGAAACAATCACAAAACTCCTTTCTTTACACTGCATACATTTCTAACATTACTGTGCAAATATTTCTGCTGTCTCCGTGAAATAATTTTAATGACTTTGGGGACTTGCCGGCAGTATTCAGGGCCCTGGTGCAACCAGTAAGTTTGATGGCTGTTGTTTTGATAACATTGATCTTAGTTTTAAAATTTTAGGATCACATGAAAATCTTAATTCTAGATAAACAATATTTTCTTTTATAATTTTCTCTTACATTAAAAAATTCTTCAGATTTATCCTTTATACATACAACGGGGAAGGGTTTAAGATGTATTTACCACCATCCAACACATTCTTAAATAAAAGTTATTTATTTGTATCAAATTTTGAATACTTGATTATCTTTTTTGTTCTGTACAATGACTTCTATTTGTATAATTAACACTCGTGCAAATAAAATTTGTATCAAATCTTCATTAATAATACAAAAAAATTAAAAATATTCTCTGTCGACTGATTCTAAACTTTTTTTTTCATATCAGTTTGTGGGTCTGAAAAGTAGTTTTTGTTTTCTTCCTATACCTATGAAACACATCTTAGATTCTGATATTTCTCTTGTTGGCTAAATCATGCATGTGAAACTAATTGCTTTAACTATGATCTAATTCCGAGACATTTGAGGGTCTCCTTTAGGTTGTCTGTTTTTCAGTTAAGGTGGTCTCTGGTTTACGTGTTCCAACTTTTGATTTGGAACTGTGCTGTTCTTCTTCGACGTTATGACTCTGTCGTAACAGGATGCATGTAACTGTTAACAAAACCACCTGGAATGAAAAAAAAAAACACCAAATTCATTGATCCAAAACATAAAGCTATGAACAGTAGACAACACATAATACGTTTTCTCAAATGATCTGGAACAGCAATTTTCAGAACAGATCCCGACACATTTTTTATAATGATTAATTGACTTTCGGGTTATGCCGCGTTGTTTATTTCATTACCTGAGCTTTTGGCTGGTATCCTCCAGCCTTCGTCAGAGATACTGTTTATGTTGACATAGCAACGAGCGCAGAGTAAAAGGCCGCTATCTTCGTTGATGTTGTTGGCGGAGAGACTTAAATAATATATCCACCACTACAAATATAACAACAGCGACAAATCCGCCGTAGTCCGCCATGCTATTAATACCGGGCATGAAGTAAAATTTCAAGAAACGAGGCTACTGTGGAGAGAAGACCAGTGGTGGCCCTGACGGGTGAAAACAGTATCTCTGACGAAGGCTGGAGGATACCAGCCGAAAGCTTAGGTAATGAAATAAACAACGCGGCATAACCCGAAAATCAATTAATCATGAACAAAGATGGCCGTGGAAGTCTGAGGAAACATTTTTTATACTTGGTGCCTTCCTAAATTATTGATGTCAGAAGTTTTATTTATGTACACAACTTGAAAAATTGTATCTTCAATTTAAAATACTCTAATCATGAAGTTCATTAAATTATGGTTGCATCAATCTATAATTAATCATTGAACACTCCAGTCACTATCAAAATGCTGTAAATTCTTATAAACTTTATTTATAATTGTCATACATTTCTATAATACTTATAAAAACTCCTAAGTGTAAGTGGGGAAACAGGAAGATATCTCAATGGGTAAGAGGTGGAGGTGACAATAATTATATTTTACTTTGATGGTTTTAGTTTAATTCTGTTCAGGCATACACTATCTTGCAATTTGCCTATACACCTATTTTCCCATATGCTGTTAATCATTTTAAACTATTTTAGTATAATCTCCCCACCAAATACTATGCACGTTTACGAACTTCAATTTTAAACTCCTTCAGTGTTTTTGGTAAGCTGATCATCACTTACGTTTGTTCCAATCTCCTTGCCCACAAAATCAATTTCCCCACTTCTCGTAATTCTTCTGGTAATACCCATCCGGGCCTCATTGCTAGTACATTCCCAACAGCTATTCACCTGCCTCCAGGCTTCCAGTTAATCGCATTTCAGCTTCGTTATCATATCGGTTATTGATTGTGTTCTGCTGTAAATTAAACAAACAAATATAGCTGTTCACCTTTGTGCACCCTCAAAACCTGTTTTTGATAACTGATAACATATTAAAGCAATGTTATGATCAATTCACTCTGGTACAACTCCTCATCCCTCTCTCCAATAAATTAGGGATTTTGTAACCTAGTTCTATCACTTGCCCAATGTGCTCTCATCCATTTGGTTTACTATCAAATATTTACTCTTCAGATCCTTAATAAAAAATTTATTCCATGCTATATATCTATAAATAACATTCAGTTTTTTCCTTTATTCATAATAAACTGACTATTCCTTACATTTACCTTCATTTCATGTCGATCTGCATAAGAGGACATCCTGCCCAGGATCTGTTTAGTCTTTTGGAATTACCGTGGGCATATTATGCGGTAGGGACTGTTAAACTGAGACGTCTCGTATATTTGCCAATATGCAGTATACGTCATAGACACGACTCTCAAAGGAAAGGTGTTACCGGGAAAATTGTCGCAACAACAGTCGTTCCTTAAAATTCCAGTACCACTGGGACTACAAACGAATGGCAGACAGTGGGGGATTATGAGTATGTAGTTACTCAAGGAGTGTTGCTTACAAGAAGAGTTGCCATTGCTACTGCTACGCTCCCCACCGCTCTCTCAACTGCGTCGAGATGCTTGTTGAGTTTCAGAGCGCAGCCTTCACTGCGGACGTCACGGGACGTCAGAGTGCACGGGTCAGAGTAGTGACAGCACGTGGCAGGTAGTGAGGAGTCATTCCAGCCACTGGAAGCGACGTAGTCATCCGGACGTCGCACTCCACAGCAGTCGCCCTGGAACACGGCAACCGCAGTGGGACGTCAGAGTGCACGGGTCAGAGTAGTGACAGCACGTGGCAGGTAGTGAGGAGTCATTCCAGCCACTGGAAGCGACGTAGTCGTCCGGACGTCGCACTCCACAGCAGTCGCCCTGGAACACGGCAACCGCAGTGGGACGTCAGAGTGCACGGGTCAGAGTAGTGACAGCACGTGACAGGTAGTGAGGAGTCATTCCAGCCACTGGAAGCGACGTAGTCGTCCGGACGTCGCACTCCACAGCAGTCGCCCTGGAACACGGCAACCGCAGTGGGACGTCAGAGTGCACGGGTCAGAGTAGTGACAGCACGTGACAGGTAGTGAGGAGTCATTCCAGCCACTGGAAGCGACGTAGTCGTCCGGACGTCGCACTCCACAGCAGTCGCCCTGGAACACGGCAACCGCAGTGGGACGTCAGAGTGCACGGGTCAGAGTAGTGACAGCACGTGACAGGTAGTGAGGAGTCATTCCAGCCACTGGAAGCGACGTAGTCGTCCGGACGTCGCACTCCACAGCAGTCGCCCTGGAACACGGCAACCGCAGTGGGACGTCAGAGTGCACGGGTCAGAGTAGTGACAGCACGTGACAGGTAGTGAGGAGTCATTCCAGCCACTGGAAGCGACGTAGTCGTCCGGACGTCGCACTCCACTGCAGTCGCCCTGGAACACGGCAACCGCAGTGGGACGTCAGAGTGCACGGGTCAGAGTAGTGGCAGCACGTGACAGGTAGTGAGGAGTCATTCCAGCCACTGGAAGCGACGTAGTCGTCCGGACGTCGCACCCCACAGCAGTCGCCCTGGAACACGGCAACCGCAGTGGGACGTCAGAGTGCACGGGTCAGAGTAGTGGCAGCACGTGACAGGTAGTGAGGAGTCATTCCAGCCACTGGAAGCGACGTAGTCGTCCGGACGTCGCACCCCACAGCAGTCGCCCTGGAACACGGCAACCGCAGTGGGACGTCAGAGTGCACGGGTCAGAGTAGTGGCAGCACGTGACAGGTAGTGAGGAGTCATTCCAGCCACTGGAAGCGACGTAGTCGTCTGGACGTCGCACTCCACAGCAGTCGGCCTGGAACACGGCAACCGCAGTGGGACGTCAGAGTGCACGGGTCAGAGTAGTGGCAGCACGTGACAGGTAGTGAGGAGTCATTCCAGCCACTGGAAGCGACGTAGTCGTCCGGACGTCGCACTCCACAGCAGTCGCCCTGGAACACGGCAACCGCAGTGGGACGTCAGAGTGCACGGGTCAGAGTAGTGGCAGCACGTGACAGGTAGTGAGGAGTCATTCCAGCCACTGGAAGCGACGTAGTCGTCCGGACGTCGCACCCCACAGCAGTCGCCCTGGAACACGGCAACCGCAGTGGGACGTCAGAGTGCACGGGTCAGAGTAGTGGCAGCACGTGACAGGTAGTGAGGAGTCATTCCAGCCACTGGAAGCGACGTAGTCGTCTGGACGTCGCACTCCACAGCAGTCGGCCTGGAACACGGCAACCGCAGTGGGACGTCAGAGTGCACGGGTCAGAGTAGTGGCAGCACGTGACAGGTAGTGAGGAGTCATTCCAGCCACTGGAAGCGACGTAGTCGTCCGGACGTCGCACTCCACAGCAGTCGCCCTGGAACACAGGGAGCGAGATACTGGCAGTAATAACAACAAAAATTCAAATCTTTCATGTTTCAAGTAAATTGTTTATTGCTAACTAGCGGAGTTCCTGGTATAGTTGGTGTAGATTTACCTGTATCCTATTTTTATTCCCGCAATGAGAAATATTTCTACAAAGTTTTATAAAATTCACACCAACTTTTTTCAGAATTAAAGCCAACCTAGATCCTCTCCCCCCTCCCCCGTACCAAGGTTGAAGTTTATTTGCACGTACACTATTTACATTTGTCCGAAAAGATTCATGTATATCGTTAATTTGGTTAAGAAACTGCATCACTACATTACTGAACAGTGCTAGATTTTGTTAGAAACTCACATTGGATTCAATTGCGGAGTGAATGGATATACTTTTTGATCGGAACACCAGATACTTTAACTCCACAGATTCAGTCTTTTATACAAATATCAAAAGTGAATCCGGAATAATATTATCGTAAACAGAAGACTAATGCTGAAAGCCAAAGTCATTGTCCAGAGACCGTGCTTAAAGAATATCTCTTGTTTTTACGGCTGTCTGTGGTGTTTAAAAATTGAATATCACGAAAGAATCTTCAAGTTACAGCTATCTATTGACTTAAAAATAGAAAAACGCAAATTAAAGGTGGGAATACTCCAAGTTTTTTTTGTGTGCAAAATAGTTATTATTGTAAAGTTATCTTATTGCTTTCATTAAAGGCTACATTGTCGTTGTGAGTTTAGTGTGAAGAATGCAACATCTAATCCTTACATCTTTGGAATTTGTCATCATACGTTCGGAATTTCATTTAATGCTCCTGCGTTATTTAACATTGAAACATAAGACATGCCGAACAACTGAATTGAGATTCTAAGCTTTAAAACAGTGAAACCCCATCGAAATCTGCTCCGTAGTTTCCGAGTCTATCCGGTTTTATAGATATAGATTTAATCCACTACCCAACTCCGTTACATAGAAATAACATTTTCCACTATTTCACACCTAAAATAAGAGCCATCTCTTCCCTATCATGAACTACTACTATTCCTCTGCCAGTATCCATCCAAGCCTCATCTGCGATATAAGCTACATGCACTCCCAGCATTCTATTCACCCCCTCTTATCTTCCAATGGCTTCTAAATTCAGCTTGTGTAACATATCAAACAAAATTCATTGCTTTTCTTTGCACCCCCTCAAACGCCTGGGTACCCAAGTTGAAGCAAGGTTTTACAGCCTGATGACCCTAGTCATACTTTCAAATAAATGACGGATTTTGAAAAGTTTCCATATTGCTTGGCCAACATGTCATGCCCAATTGAGTTTCTTATCAAATATTATAAAGATATTTAAACTTAAGTTATTTAACAAGCAGTCTCTCAGCTGCAGCCTAATTGCAAACATCCTCTATTTTCACACCTGTTTTCCTCGTGATTACGCAGATTTCAGGAGTCGTCGTTAATGTTTCATTGGTTGTCTATTTGAATCCTATTGTTTCAGTCATCTTGCTGTGTGTTTCGTCAGGTTTTGGAGCACGAAGCAGTGATTGAGGCTCACATTCTGCAACGCCCTTATTGATAATGTCAACACTGTGGCAGTTGGCAAGAAACGTCCCCTTAAAAATCCTCCTTTCAGAGAAAGCAATATACAAAATTAATATTAACAACAAAATAATAAATAAATAAAAAACTGAATATAAACCTACTATATGGCCTCCTATTCTAGCTTTAAATATCAAAGTACAACTTCAAAAATTTAATAGTACTAACATAAACGAATAAAAGATAGACCAAATCTAATTGAATTATCTACACTAGAATAAAACTGCAAGCAAGATGGTATTACACAGAAATTTCCATATTCATTTGTAGATGTTTTCAAATTTTTATACCTAACAGTCCTGATCAAAATCTGCGTAAACAGCTAATGACTTATATATACTGATGGAGCGAGCAAGTACATGAAATTGTTCTATGGTAAAATTATTGGCCACAGATCAGGCTGTGGTTGAGGCGTTCACTACTTCTAGGAAAACTGACAGAAAAACATACTACAAGGGTTGTTTTTTTAAGTAAGGGACATTTTTATTTTTTTAAAAAGATACAAATACTTTTGTAAAAAAACTTTTATTTTCTGATTCTACACACTTTTACCTATTTTTCTACATAGTTGCCTTGTTTATTTAAGCACTTGTCATACCGTACAACTAAGTTTTTTAATTCCCTCTTCAAAGAATTCGGCCGCCTGCTCCGACAGCCAAGAGTTCACGGCCGCTTTCACTTCATCGTCGTCATTGAAGCGCTGCCCGCCAGGTGTTTCAGGTACCGGAAAAGGTGAAAATCGCTAGGAGCAAGGTCAGGGCTGTATGGTGGATGGTCCAAAACTTCCCAGCCAAAAGAATCAATCAAATTCCGAGTCTTTTGAGAGGTGTGAGGCCTAGCGTTATTGTGCAAAACTCCTTTTGTCAGCATGCCGCACCTTTTGTTTTGAATTGCTCTGCGGAGCATCTTTAGAGTTGCACAGTAGGCATCTGAGTTGATTGTCGTTCCTCGTGGCATAAAGTCCACTAGCAAAACACCGCGCCGGTCTCAGAACACAGTTACCATAATCTTGCGCTTTGACAGCGTCTGTTTGGCTTTGACCTTGACGGGTGAGGTTGTGTGTCGCCATTCCATTGATTTTCGCTTGCTTTCGGGAGTGATATGGGATACCCATGTTTCATCTCCAGTGACAATTTGACTTCTTCCTCGTAACGAATCAAAAAGTCCAATGAAGTGGCAAATCTCTTCCCTTTGTGGTCCTCTGTGAGGAGTGTGGGTACCCACCGAGAACACAGTTTCTTAAACTTTAGGTTTTCAGACACAATTTTATACAAAACCGATCTTGAAACTTGTGGAAATTCCAAAGAAAGGGTGGAAATTGTGAATCTTCTGTCCTCACAAATCTTTGTTTCGACTGCAGCCACCAAATCATCAGTGATCACAGAGCGTTCTTCGTCATGGACGTTTTGACGGCCATTTTTAAACTCTCTAACCCATTGACGCACTTTACCTTCACTCATTGCATTCAAGCCATAAACTTCTGTTAACTGACGATGAATTTCTGCAGCTGATAGGCTTCTCGCGGTCAAAAAACGTATCACTGACCGTATCTCACACGCGGCGGGCGATTCAATAATCGTAAACATTATAAAGTAGCACAGCGATGCGTACACTTCAGCTACAGAGCTGCAACTCACATCAGTGTGAACGGGAAGGATGCCGGCAAGTGGCGCGGTGGATTGTTGCGGCGTCCGCGCGAACTACGGGACTATACGCACGAACGGCCCTTACTTAAAAAACAACCCTCGTACTATCGTTTCAGGATTATGTTTCGCTTTATTTAATAAATTATTTATTTAATAATTCTTCGAAATTTAAAACCTTAAAGTCAAGTTCCATGTCCTGAGGTTTTATTGTTACAGTGGAGTAACACCTTTGTAGTGAGGAAAATTTATCTCAACAATAATAATTTCTATTACACTTGCCCTGAGGGGTCCTACTAGATCAGTCTGGAGCAGACCCTAATGATCAGTGTTCATTGTATCCTTAATTAAAATTTCATTAAAAATACACCTCAGTTAGTTTTGTGTAGCACAGCTTCTTCTTTTCTTTATATATATATTTCTTTGGTCCGCGTGTATGTCACTGAACTATACCTAAATGGCTGGACTAATTTTTATGAAACTTTGTGTGTGTGATTAGGTTGATTCGAGAATGGTTTAGATTCACAATTTGATTTGCAAAAGCCCACACCTCTCCCCACACAAATCATCAACCAAGATAGCGGCCTTTTACTCGGCGAGCATGTGGCAGAACAGATATATTTTCATAAGAAAATTATATTTTGGATCTCTGAGAGTAGATAAAAACTAATAATATATATACTCTTAGAGAGAAAAAGCAATAAGTTGTAAGTTACTATGGAGATTAGGACTCGAGAGATGTTAGTCATCAGAGTAGATGAGTAGATTGAATGCTCGAGATAATCATTGCTTAAAAAACGAACCTGCATCTTCTGAGAATAACCAATTTCATTGTAATTCCTAGTAGATCCGAATGATATAAAATAAACAAATAATTTGGATCTAAAGAATTGAGTTATCCACAATTATAATCATTCAACCAAATCAGCGTCAAGCGACGCTAAGCGTTACAAGCATTGGTGACTGTTGACACAGCAACTGTCGCTATGTCAAAATAAACAGTATCTCTGAAGCACGGCATAACCCAAAAAGCTATTAACAATGCCACGACTTCGTAGATGAGAAGGAAATATTGGTCGAAGTGCACAGAATGCACAAATAGTTCCAAGCAGCAACATTAGCTGTAATTACGTTGAAATGTAACCTGGACCAAAATGAAAACTGATATTCTCTATCATAGCAACCAAACAATCCCATTCTTAGAACTGTGCTGCTGAATTACCGTTTAGTTTAGTACCGGAAATGGCCGATATTGGTCGACGTACACGGAATGCACAAATAGTTCCGAGCAACAACATTAACTGTAATTATGTTGACATGTAACCTGGACCAAAATGAAAACTGACACCCCATTCTTGTGTGCTTATCACCGTTTAGTTTAGTACTGGTAATGGTCGACAAACATGGAATCCACAAATAGTTCGAGCAGCAACATTAGGAGTAATTACAGTGAAATGTAACCTGGACCAAAATGAAAACTGACATTCTGTATCAAAGCAACCAAACCACCCCATTCTTAGAACAGAGCTGCTAAATCACCATTTAGTTTAGTACCGGAAATGGTCGGTACGAAATCAGTAAAGCTTGATACACATGAATCTTTTTGGACTGATAAAAATAGCATGCGGGTAAATCAACTTCAACCAACTCCTTTCATGGTAAGGTGGGGGTGAATCTAGGTTTGCTTTAATTCCGGAAATGGATGGCACGAATTGTATGAAACTTTGTACACGTTTCTCGTTGCGTGAATAAAAACAATATATGGATAAATCTACACCAACTCTACCGGGCAACGCCGGGATCTCTGCTAGTCTTCTAATAAATACTGTCTGGCTAAAGATTATTTCACTGACATCTAACATCAGTTCCAGATCGGGATAACAATAATTCATCCTTCGGGTACTGCCTCTGCACTAGGTTCACGTATTTCACAGATGTAAAAATCAATTTAATAACCGAAAAATATTTCTAACATATTGATGAAAGCCCCAAGTTGTCAACGATATGCCGATCTTCTGTTGAGAAAGTTTATGATAATAGGGTGATTCCGGATCATGTTCCAGGTCTTCGAGCGATGTTCTTACTTAAAGTTTCCTAGCTTTTCAGATTATACATCCCCTGGTTTTATTGTAAGGGAACCAAGATAATAAACAGGATTTAATTTTATTTGAGAATTGGTACGTAAATTTTGTCATTGTATGTGCGAGTTATAAGTCGCTGCTAGTAGCCAGCGGAAACACTATCACGCGATAAGTCACGTGGTGACGCCCAGTGTCAACATTTCTAGGCTTGGTACAAAGCTAGCCTACACGCTCCAGTCGTTCTTCATTCTTTACGGAACAGCACGCAGCAAACATGTAGTCGCTTACAGAAGGTAAGATATGCAGCAGCCTCGGTTTGATCTCCAAGTCAGTTGATTGCTCTCTAAGTTATTTAGTTTGTCTCCAAAAGTGTTCAGTCTTTGTTATAATAATTTCTAAAGTATTCGGTTGGTTTGAAGTTGGATAATATGTCGTAAAGTAGCTCAAACTGCCCCGGTGTAACTTATTCGGTTGATTAGGCTTCCATTTATTTGTGTTGGTAGAAGTTGCCGCTAGTTTTAAGAATTATTCAGTCGCCGTTGCAGTTCAGTGAATATTGTTTATGTGAGGGAGAGCGGCCTATTTGAGTTAATAAGTGATTGATTGTAGGAAGCATTCGTTAAAGTAAAGGCAGTGATTATGTGATAACCTTGAGCAGTAAATTCAGTTTAAGAATGCAAAGACGTGTCATTTTTTCTTCTTGTCAGTTAGTTGGAATCGGACTAAAATGTATGTTAGGTTTTTTATATTAAATGGTTTGCAACTGAATCCGCACTGTTTGGTCTCAATAACACTTGTAGACTAAAGAATCCATAGCCCCTCAATCTGCTATTATATTGTGTTTCATGCTGATAATGTTGATTTAGTATTTTGGTAACGGAAGTTGATACTATAAAGAAGAGTGAACGGAGTTTTATTTCCAAGAGGTAAGTTAAGTATAAAATCAATCGCAGTTTGGTAATCTCTGCATAATCAAAGATTATCTGGTGTCAGATCCTGATATAAATTGCTAGAATTAACATCTCCTAGCTAATCTCCTCCTCCCCCCCCCCTTTTCGGTTGCAAGTTAAACTTAAAGTTAGATGAAAATCTTTAGTAATGTTGGATAGTTAATATAATAGCAACCACACACTCTTGTCACCCCCCTACATTATACATGTGTGAGGAGCTTAAACTATTTCTCCAATGCGGCCAGCTCGCAACAGATCGTGGGTTGATTCTGTACCATCTGCCAAAGTAAATGAAAAGTATACTGTTTACTTACCAAATACTGCAGCAAGTTTAGCGCTATCTTGGCAGTTATAGGCTGCGGGTAGACCTCCACAAAATACCTTATCCTCTCCGTCACCTTTTGCTGGAGGTATTTTTTGTGCAAGTACCCAAAGTTGTTAAACATGCCGGCAGTAAGGGCACAGCATATGATGACGTCACGGTACTGGAACAGAAGCGAGCATCTACTAGAAGCATAGCACCATTTTCAGATGTTATTTATTTAGTTGAATAAAATTCAGTATATGTGCCAGTCGCATAAAATGTTAATCAATAATTCTATTTATTTATTTACGACTTGTTTTGTGCGTGCCTGCTGAGAAAGGTCCTCTGGGATGTGGAACATGCCATGGATAATACACACACATACAACATGAAAACATTCATAGTTAAAAACTATTCTTTATCACAACCAAACAAATTTGTTACTGAATTTTGTAAAAGTCGTGTCAGATATAATGGAACATGCATGGTTAACATATATACATACAAGATTAACAATAATCATAATGAAAAGTGTTACAAATAAAATAATTAATTTTTACAACTAAATTATACAAAAGGCATATAAGATAAAATTAATTCTTTCGTAAAAATTCTTGGGTGGAGGAGTTGCCAATAATATAATTCCTCAGTTACTGTATATTTAAATACTTCTATATTGTCTACAAACTATTTATACTTTTGTTTCCAAATAATTATCTTCCCTTCCTACTCATTACTGTAATGTTTGTTATTTCTGTCCCTTGCGTTGAAATTTTTTACCTGTCAGTTGGTTGTAAAAGTTAAAATGTTGTACCTGAAAAATAATCTCCTATGGTTCTCAGGTCTTGTACTCTCATTTGAGTATTGAAGCTATGCCCTTTGTGTACATACAATGGTCTGCCATATTATTATACTCGGCACAGGAAAATAAGATATTTTCTGATTTGTTTGTTATTGAGCTCGTACATTTCCTTTGTTGTACTAATATTTAAGTTACTAGTTTATGAGAGTCCACACAAAAACAGTTTGATGAATCAGTGATTTTCTTTACTCTGATCACAGATTTTGTGAAACTGACTTTAGCTGCAATTAATGCTTCGACCCTTCTTGACATACTTGAAATGCAAGTTTTGGTTAGTTCTTCCAAGTATGGGGTATTAAAAGCCTCACTTATTCTTTCTAAAAGCATATTCCTTGTTTAGTAATTTCTTTCTTCAGGGCCTCCATTTTTTTTATCTTATTCATATCTCCAGAGTTCACAGGCCAGTCCAAGGTATTTATTTCTCAACTCTCTAAGAAGGCTGTCACTGATTTTGCCTTGTGGCATAGTGCTGAATCATGCATGAAGTAAAAGCTTTATTTGTAAACAATTTTGTTGCCCGAGGCAGAAGTTCATTTCATAAAACCAACTCCTATTGGTCCCTCCTCATCGTGCCATTAATAATATACAGAGTCCCATTACCCTTGCTGCTGATCCCAGACCATATCATTACCCTTTGGATAATATGCATTCTTCATTAAATTTCTCATTGATGTGGTGTAGTTTTATCCTGAATGACTTTTATGGTTGACTTGACTGAGAACCAACCTGTGTAGTGCCACAGTAAAAAAGTCACTAGATATTCTACGTGGTAACATCAGAGCACTTGAAACTCTGTAGAAAGTTTTACAAACCTTATTCAAATCTTCCTCTGACCAATTTTTGTACTTCTTTGCCCAGTGAAGTCTTTTCTGTCTCATTGCAGCTGTCAGATTTGGTTTTGTCAAAGGACGACATTACTTCAATCCCATTTCCTTGAAACGTCGCTCAGTAGTTTTCTGTGATAAAGCAATCCCAACATTTTTAAGAATTTCAGTTATCACCTTTGCAGGTTTTTGACAGTATAATTCATTATGATTCTGTCAGTTCTGGATGAACTTAAGCATTTACATCGACATCGTCCTTTGTGGCGTGACTCAAGAGACGGGTTTGTTTCCATTTTGTTGGTGATATCTCTCACTGATGTCTATGAAACACCCGCAATTGATGCAATTTGACTGAACTGACAGTGGTTTAATAATGTATAAATTCCAGCTTTCTTGCTGGGCGTTATGTCAGCTACTTTCCTCATCTCAATATTTAGGCTAGAATCTGTTTAAGGATAGTTATAATTATTTTAATCCACTATCAAATATTATGGATTATTACTAAGTAGTAAAGGATTATTATTTTATGATTGTACTAGCTGGTACCCATGACTTTGTTCGTGTTTGTAAATAATTTGGATTGACAGCTACCAACATCTAACCACCATAGTGCACGATGGGAAACTCGATAGCATTACCACACCAATGATCTACGTTATGTAGTTGTGGCAACAAAGTGACATATATGGAGACACATGTCTTTGGTCGAAATATGAAAATATCCTTGATTGGCCACTTTCAACAGCCATATCTCCCACATTCCCACAATTACTGAAATTAGGCCAACGTTGTGATCGACAGGTGACTCTGTGCTACTTCCACACACAAACACCAGTGATCTGTACTAGATACTTTTGGCTGAAAAGTGATACACCATGACACATACGTCTTTGGTAGAAATATGAAAGTGGTGCAGGTCGACCACTTTCAACCACCATATCTCCCACACCTCAATAGCAACCGACATCTAACCACCATAGTTCATGACGGCAGATTCGATGTTATTACCACACACAAACATCAATGGTCTATCCTATGTAGTTGTGGCAGGAAAGTGAAGTACAAGGATATACAAATCTATGGTCAAAATATGAAAATACCCTGCATCAACCACATTTAACCATCATATCTTCCACAACCCCACAGCTATCTGTATTTAGCCAATGTTGTGCACGACAGGAAAATTCATGCTATTTCCACACACAAATACCAGTGATTTGTGCTAGGTAGTGGTGGCTGAAAAGTGATATATACGGAAACATATGTCTGTTTATATATATATAATATATATATATATATATATATATATATACAGGGTGTTACAAAAAGGTACGGCCAAACTTTCAGGAAACATTCCTCACACACAAACAAAGAAAATATGTTATGTGGACATGTGTCCGGAAACGCTTACTTTCCATGTTAGAGCTCATTTTAGTTTCGTTAGTATGTACTGTACTGTACGGACCAATTCCATGGCCCCCACGCTCTCCTGACCTCAACCCTCTTGACTTCCATTTATGGGGGCATTTGAAAGCCCTTGTCTACGCAACCCCGGTACCAAATGTAGAGACTCTTCGTTCTCATATTGTGGATGGCTGTGATACAATACGCCATTCTCCAGGGCTGCATCAGCGCATCAGGGATTCCATGCGACGGAGGGTGGATGCATGTATCCTCGCTAACGGAGGACATTTTGAACATTTCCTGTAACAAAGTGTTTGAAGTCACGCTGGTTCGTTCTGTTGCTGTGTGTTTCCATTCCATGTTTAATGTGATTTGAAGAGAAGTAATAAAATGAGCTCTAACATGGAAAGTAAGCGTTTCCAGACACATGTCCACATAACATATTTTCTTTGTTTGTGTGTGAGGAATGTTTCCTGAAAGTTTGGCCGTACCTTTTTGTAACTTTATAAATATGCCATAATAACTGTAAATTACCCAGGAATAAAAGTAACACAGAATTTGTGTGCCAAAACTGTACAAGTTTCAGGCTGACCAACAACAATATAATAGAATTTCAGTGCTCTTCAACGAATTACAGCATAGTTCAAAGTTCTATGAATAAATAATTAAAGAATGGGTAAGCTAAGATGCCAACATAGCAATATAGCAATGTTTTCTTTCAAACAAGCAATTTACTTGTGTTGAGTATAATAATTTGGCAGACCACTGTAGCTATCACTCACAAATAGTTGTGAAGCACGAGTATCAAGTGTTACGCTGAATATTCCAGAGTTTGCCTACGGTAGTGACCCTCAGCTACGGGCTACGTTTCCTTCTCACCTGCTGCAGAGCCGCCGCACTGCGACACACCACTCCGTAAATCCCCAGACACCCGAGGACGAACAGCGAGACTCCGGTGCACACCGAGATACTCGACGCCCTCTTGAAGGCAAAGACGCGACAGTCCGACAGCTCGGGCGACTCCTCGACGCTAATGATGTCCGGAGTGAAGAGGGCGATCCCGGCAATCTGTGAATACGAGATAAACGACCACATATCAAACATATTAACTAACGTGACACACGGAACAACACACACGAGAGACAGTGGAGAGGTCGCCTGAGGAGGGTCAGCTAGCTCCAGCTTGCAAGGCAAACTGTCACATAGTCGGTTAAATTATAAAAAAAGGAGGAAAATG
>JARYHS010014240.1:0-36479 GCA_031002005.1 Vandiemenella viatica | reverse complement strand
CTGCCAAATTAATTTCCATAATACACTCATTAAGTTTGGTTTTCATAGCATTTCATAGTTAAAAAAATATAAATAAACTTTACAGCTGAAAAAAATGTAGATCTGCTTTTCAGTAACATATTGCTAGTGAAATCAACATAAAAAAAATTTAAATTAGTCATGGTCTGTAACCACGAATGCCAATTGTCATTTCGACCTAGGCTAAATTTCAATTTAATTAAGACTTTCACGAATGTTGTTGCTTGACCAAAGTTTATACATTATGATTAATTTACTTTTTATGTATTTTACTGACCACTTTCGTTAATAGTCATTGTTCACATTTGCACTATGTGAGTTATTAGGTTATTTAAAGTGGACATCAGTCCCAATATGATGCCGGATCGAGTACTCTGGCAGTTGATTTCAGGGGGGGGGGCTAGGGGGCTGAAGCCCTCCCCCAAACGTATCTAGGTGTCCACCCCTGACATTGTAGTTTTGAGACCTTTTTTTTTAGCTCTACGGATTTGAGGTCCGAGGAGGCTATAAATACTACCTTTTTCCCAACTCAAGCCCCCCCCAAAACCAAAATCCACTGAACGCAAGCCCTCTGAACCGAAATTCACTCAAGCCAAGCCCCCCCCAAACCAAAGTCCGCTCAAGCCCCCCCACCCCCAAACCAAAATCCTGGATCCGCCCCTGGTTGATTTCTTCATAGTTGCTCAACTGTTTAATGTTCTGGAATCTGCATTAAGTTCTCTGGCCAATACTATGAGCAAAGACTACATCATGAATTCCCAGCCTGAATAAAAAACATGATGCTTTCAAAGCAAACAGGAATTCTTCAAAAGAGTGAACTTTAACGGTAAAATAGAAGTCACTTTTTATTTCAGCAAGCTCGAGTCTACAACCTTTGAAACAATTATACAATAGTGCGATCGTCCATTTTTAATACCTATGTGTATTAATGCTTCTGAGTTCTTCTAGATCAGAGGTTTTATTCACCTTGAAACAAAGATCTGTTTCATATTTGTTCAGATCAGGTCAATCTGTCATAATCTTTGACTCTAAAAATTGAAACTATTCTATACCTGTGATGATACGCAATAAATGGTCACCGACTAACACTAGTAATTAATAAATTAATAGAAACTAAAATCCTATATTAAAGTATAGATAATATACTGTAATAACGTAAATACTTATTATAAATAACAAATTATTGGGAAAATTCACCACTCACCAAAGTAGAAGGCTGCAATGAGTGAAAAACAGTGAAAAACATATATGATGAATAAAAATATATGCAATATTTTGGTTTTACATGTTACTCATGTGATAGGGAACAAGTCATGGTTTTGGAGGTGTGCACACGCTGAAGTTTACCACATCGCTCATTTCCTAGGGAGTGTCGATAAACTACGTGGCTCAGTCTGGGGGGGGGGGGGGGGGTTGGCAGAATGCTATGCTGGGCCAGGCCACGTAGCTTTTCATTCATATTATTTGTGACAGTTAAAATGAGGCACAGAACACACAACAACATGTGAATATGAATTTCCGTCATTTAATTATCTCTGTATGTAATTTACAATAGTCTGACACGAGAAAACAGTACAAAATGTCTTCTGGAATCAATATGGAAAAATCTACAAGCCATGCAGAGTAGGGGTGGGGAGTAGAGGCAATAGCCACATTAGGCTACGTGTGGGGGGGGGGGGGGCTCACAGGAGGCCCAAATGGAGCCACGTGGTTTATGGACGCTCTCCTATCACGAGTAAGGTGTAACACTGAAATATTATATATGTTTTTTACTCATTGCAGCCTTCAGTTGTAGTGAGTGATGATTTATTTTCCCTATCCTTTGTTATTTATATTGCCTAAAAGCCATGTCATTTTTCCTTAGTATCATTACTATACTCATTATGCTAGGTTAAAATTTGGATCTCTATCTTAAAAGCTTGTTATGTTTAGTTGTCACAACAATCTATGGGTTTGTATCATATAGTAACGATTGCCAACTTGATCTAGAGGCTTGCGTGAATACGTAGATCCACGTATTACATTAAATCCGAAACTTGCTCTCAAAACTTTTGTACATTAGAGTGTTGATAATCCAAACTAATTTGGACTGAGGCTGTTTTGGATTATCGATTTGCCTAGATTTTTGATTTGCATAATTTCAGTTTATTTTTTATTTTGCCCTTTAAAATTACATTAGGTACGTTATAATTTTCCATACCCCATGCAAAAGAAGCCTCTTATTTTCTTCTGCTTCATTTTGGAGACTCTTATGCTTCCCTTTAGATTTTTTTTTTTTTATCTGCTTAACGTCTCTCTAACAGCGAGGTCTTTAGAGACAGGAAAGGATGGGGGCAAGGAATGGGAAGGAATTCGGCCATGGCCTTTTGAAGGAAGCATCCTGGCATTTGCCTGGAGTGATTTGGGAAACCATGGAAAACCCAAATCTGGATGCCCGGAAGGGGATTCGAACTGCTGTCCTCCCAAATGCAAGGCCAGAATGCCAACCATTACACCACCACGCTCAGTATTTTAGAAGATGAACATGATGCTATTGCAGGTGTATAATGTTGCTACGAGATACTAAAGTCAACAGAACTCACCAATACAGGAAATCAATAACAAAGGCTCAGGTCGAACATGGCGGGTCTCAGATTTCTAAAATAAACAGAAAAGTGCCGGCACACTGGAAGAGTTGTTGTTGTGTCATGGATACAAGGTGTAAAACTCATTTTACCTAGTTCTTTGTTAGTGGAATTTCTGAACGAAACGCCTGCAAAGTTGTACTGTACTGTAAATCTGTAAATAGAAACAAGGTTAACACTACTGTAAAATAGTTCACAGACCATAAAATAAAAAATTTAAAATAAAAATGTTGTTTGGATAATGGATGTTTTGGATAATTGACATTTAGATTATTGGGGCTCTAATTTTTCTTTCAAATGACATATAATATTAGCAGAATTCATTGACTTAATTAAGAAAATTGACAGCTATTCATAAATCAAAGCATCATACAGCGATGTACCGAATATGGTGGGTGAGTGTTTAATGCTCTGGCCTCCAATTCAGGAGGATGGCGATTCGAATCCCTGTCTGGGCATCCAGAATTTGGTTTTCTATGGTTTCCCCAAATCACTCCAGGATAAATCAGGGATGCTTCCTTCAAAAGACCACGGTCGAATTCCATCCTATTCCTTGTGCCCAGTCCTGTCCTGCCTCTAACGACATCAGCATGGGCAAGGCGTAAAGCCATAAGTGAAAAAAAGAGATCCTAAAGGATTGTTGTCACTGGGTGACAGCTATTTCAATTTGGTGTGCAATCCACCCTTTTGTTGTGGCTAACTAATCTAACCTGGTAGTCCTATAGGGATAAGATTAGAGAAATAAGATGCCGCACTGATGCTTTTATGTATTACTTCTTTCCTCGTACAATTCAGGAATGCGCGGGTTTAGGATTGGTGTTTAGCATCCTCTGTCACCCACAATGTTTGTGATTTGCAGAGTATGAATGTAGATGAAGAAAACGAAATGTTTTCTTATGCCTAAAATAGAATGCCAACTTATAGTCATGGTCATCTCGTCCCTTTCATGTACTTCTCCTAATTCTTCCACCAATATCTTTCCTTGCCTCATCACCAATATCTTTCCTTGCCTCATCACCAATATATGCCTTGTACACTCCCATGACACCCTGCACCCTCCTCCTGTCTTCCAACAAATTCCATTCCAGCACTTTTATCATATCTGTTACTGGTTGCATTCTTTTCTTTTTCAAATCTACATGTTATCCTCTGAAAATAAGGAAGGATTGATATAATAAACCCATCACTTAGCACACATGAAGTCAGGATGGCTAGGAGAAATAAAAGAACATGATAAACTTTACAAAATGTTGAGCTAAAGTTCCAATATATATATATACTGGGAAAAATTACACACCACTTAGCACAGATGAAGGCAGGAGGATGAGAAGAACACAGTAAAACACACATATACACTCACCTCACAAATGCACCTTACAGTGTATCAGTTTATAAAATCATGCTAGAGGTAAAATATATGACAGGTGGAAGATGTGTACACAGTATTATTATTAATTTATTTGTAATGGAGCACACACTCCAGTGGAATGTAATCACCTCTTTTTTATTTTTATTATCTTGAATAATTATTTGGGACCTACTATATGAATCGCACATATATACCTCTTAACCGCACCATATGTCTTACGTCTAAGATAATTAATTTTGTGAACTGAAATATTGTGAAGTGTTTTGCGTGTGTGTGTTTTTTCTTTTGTTTGGTCCGCCCTCCTTCCTACATCTGTGTTAAGAGATGGGTTATTTTTTCCTATCCTATCTTGTTTTTAATGTTTGACGATAGTTTCACTGCCAGTATGGTCTAAACTTTAATGATGATTGAAAGGGACACAGGAGTAAGGGATGACACCTGTACACACTTTGATTCACCACACACTAGAGCACAAAGTGAGAAGGTTGGGTTGGGAGGGAGGGGGGAGACGATTAGCAAACTGTGTCTTATTTATTTAGATTTAAAAAAAAAAAAAAAAAAAAGGCTGATACTTTGTTTTGTTTGGTATAGATCAGAGCTTTACAATGAGGGGGGGGGGAGGCAGGACCGCCCCCCACCAGTGGGAATTGAAGAGATCGTAGGGGGTGTTTCTGGTCCGTTGCCCCCTGCTTTCCATTACTATATCCAATTTTTAGGGCTGCAGCAAAAAAAAAAAAAAAAAAAAATTTGCTTTCTAACTATCACAAGTAGAGAAGGTCCAAATGTGATGTCACTTGCTTCTATAAACAATCATGAAGATGATATGAAGGTTAAAAATGTGAATAACCAGTTTTAATTTTTCATAATCAAAGGATTTTAAAAAACGTAAAATGACTGATTTTCAAGAGGTGATCCAAATACGAGCTACTTGTATAAAAAGGGAAATTTATCTCTTAATAAATTAAACAACACCAGATTTTGTTCAAAAACTTTATTAACTAGACATTTTACAATCCCCTCACTCACTTTTTTCTTTTTTTCCTTTTTACTTGCAGAAGTTAAAGATATATTTCATTTTCCATCCCAGCATATTCAGTCTCTGCCCAACCTTCACACTTGTAGAACTGAATCCACGTCTGAAAAGATGCCATCACTGAAATTGCATCATGCATTGTCGTCACCACATTTATCTCCCAGAGAAATTGTCATTTTCATCATCGTCAATGTGGTCATCAGTAGGAGGGACTCTATGGTCTTCTTCCGAGTCCAACTCTTCTCTGAGCTTACCTAATGGGCTTTTTGGTTCGTCTTGGCAATTTTGAATTATTTTTATTTGCTAAGGCAACTGATTACACTTTCACAATCGCCTAACAATTGTTCAACGCTGTACACTTCACACTTTCCTTCAATCATTCGCTGTAAGGAGACCTAGTTATGATGCAAGTCTTGACGCATTTGCATCCACAATTGCTTTTTCTTTGCAATGGTAGGGATCGAAGGTACATGAAATGGGCTAACCCTTTTGGACGCTGAAGTTTGATTAGTTGGTCATTCATCCAGGCTGCTAAAATCTTCACGTTTTCAAGTCAAGAGCTAGCCCGTTATTGGACCATGGGGTACTTCAAGTTGATGGTCTCAGCGACCATTATACAACAAACAAATTGATCAGGACAGGTGTCCTCCATGAAGCTTAGGTCATGTACTCCGAGGTTTGGTGGAAGCCATTTATTTTGCTGAGTAAGTAAGAAAGATATAAATTAATGTTGACATACCTTGAAAAGTTTTGAGTTTTCAAAAGCAAGACTTCCGGTAAAACAATTTGCGCCAACGCACATGTATCACGGACCAAGTTCATTTGTTCACTACTCTTCCCCCACCACTCGATGTTCCTCTTGGTGGCATTCTCGAGCCTGAGCACAACCCCCTTCCCCCACTTTCAGCAGGTAGCCCGTATTTAGACCCTAACCCGTCTTTGGACCTTCTCCTCTAGTCAAAAGAAGTTTTGGGGCAGTTAACAATTTATTAGCTAAGAAAAGAAACAGGTTATCAGTAGTGGAACGCAGCGATTTAAGCTTTGATCATAAATTTGCTAGCATAATCTGAGAAATTGCACTCAGCCCTCTAAATAATAATATTTTTTCATAATATGTATTTTTTAATAAAACTGTGAACTATACACCAATGGTATTTATATTTTAATAAAGTAATATTAGAAATCTTTCCCTGTTTTTTTATATATATATCATACAGGTGTGTAAATATGAAACCAGAATTTTTTGATCAAAAATACACGTTCATTGCATAAAAATGGTACGACATACCTTATTCAAAATATTGTTCATTGCAAGATATAACATTTTCCCCATCTCTCTGGTAATTTATGAATGCCACGCCAAAATTTTTTTTTTCTCTTTTGATGCAAACCAGTCATTAAGCCATTTTCACATATTTTCATAAGAAGTGAAGCGCTGCTCAGCGAGTGCGTGTCCCATCGATGCAAAGAGATAGTAATCCGACTGAGCTAGGTCAGGTGAGTAAGCCGCATGCGTCAGTATCTCCCAACTAGGCGACTCAATCATTTCCTTGACTGGTTTTGATGTGTGTGATGGTGCGTTTTCGTGAAGCAAAATCACTTTGTGCTGTCTTTTCTGGTATTCTGGTCATTTTTCCCGCAATGCTTGATTCAAATCGATCATTTGCTGTTGATAATGTTCAATATTAACAGTTTCACCAGGTTTTAGAAGCTCGTAATAGATCACACCACTTTGATCTCACCAAACACAGAGCATTGTCTTCTTTCTATAGTGATTTGGCCTTGAAACAGACTTTGACAGTTCACCTGGATATACCCATGATTTTTTAAACTTAGGATTCTCGAAATATATCCACTTTTCATCACCAGTCACAATTCTATGAAGAAATGATTTTCTTTTATATCTGGCTAGCAGCATTTCACAAGTGATTTTATGGTTTTCTTGCTGCCTGTCAGTCAGTTCATGTGGAAGCCATTTTCCCATCTTCTGGATTTTTCCCATTGCTTTTAAACGTATGGAAACAGCTTCCCGTGTCACATTCCATTGATCTGCAAGTTGTTGTTGCGTTTGAGCATCATCCTCATCCAACAAGGCTTGCAACTCATTGTCTTCAAACTTCTTCGGAGGTCTTCCACAGTCTTCATTGCTGATGTCAAAATCTCCACTTTTGAATTTTTTAAATCACTCAAAACTTTTTTTTATAACTGCTTTACATCTCTTTTTAACATCGAGGTCTTTAGAGACGGGAAAGGATGGGGGGCAACGATGGGGGCAAGGAATGGGAAGGAATTCGGCCATGGCCTTTTGAAGGAAGCATCCCGGCATTTGCCTGGAGTGATTTGGGGAAACCATGGAAAACCCAAATCTGGATGCCCGGACAGGGATTCGAACCGCCGTCCTCCCGAATGCGAGGCGAGAACGCTAATCGTTACACCGCCCTGCTCGGTCCACTCGAAACATTGTGTTTTACCAAGAGCACGCTCACCATAAGCTTCAACAAGCATTCAATGTGATTCTGCAGCAGTTTTCTTTAAATGAAAACATAAAATCAATTATGTCCGCAAATCATAGTTTGTGGGCTCAAAAGTCGACATCTTCAACAGTATATAATTACGAAGTCTTTCTCGGCGTTGACAATACAAGTAATGCTCTCGGGTGACTAGCCGAGTTATAGAAGTGTTATAGTAGTCACACAATATTTCGGCACTCTGAATCGTTGGCGCCATCTTCCGGTGAAGTGAGGTCAGGAACATGCGAAGCTGCTGAGCTAGACCAGATTCCCGCTGCTAACCTCTGATTGGTCGGCTGTGGAACCAGTCGTAGCAGGGGTCAAATCTCGATGCGGCTTGAATCGATGCCAAGGTGGAGTTACGGCTAGATTTGATGTCCTTTTTCACATGACATATAGCCGATGGGCTTAAAATCACCGCTCCTTCGAAGAAGATATCCGAAAACAAAGCCTTCACGATAAATTGTTTGTTCAACTGATGGGTCAACACAAATCCGTTGCGGGCCTCATATTGAGCCATGCTGCCACGTGATTGGTCAGATTTGTAACCAATGGTAGCCGGGGTCCTGCCTCGTAGTAACTCATCGTTCGGTAGAAGGAAAAGTCAGAAGGCAAAAACTTACCCATAAGCTGATCATTAATGCCAGAGCAACAAATTGCTCGCTTATGTTACTACCGAACTTTCAGTTGATCTGGACGCGCCGTGTAATGCGTCTCGGTCGCGCTGTCGACGTATAGTATTGATGATTGGCGTCCAGGCTTCACTCAGCTGGTACCCGCCGTCGCGGTTGACGAGGTTAGACGCGAGACGAATTTCTACTGCTTCTGTGAGGATGCTATTCCAGAAGCTACCAGTATGCGCCAGTACTCTGGTATTTTCGAAATCAAAACCATGGCCATGTTCTAGACTGTGTTCCGCCACCGCAGACTTTTCTTTCTGCCCCAGACGAACGTGTCGTGCATGTTCTAGGCAACGTTGGTGAACACACCGCACCGTCTGGCCAATGTAGCTCTTTCCACACTCGCAACTAATGCTATATACCCCAGGTGTTCGCAAAACAAGGTCATCCTTGGGGGAGCGCAAGATGTTCTTCACCTTCGGTGGTGGCAGGAAAATGGTCTTGATTCCACTTTTTGCTAGAATCCGTCCTATCTTGGACGTTGTGGCGCCAGAGTACGGCAAGAAGGCGAGACGATCAGGTGGCTCTTTCTTGGTGTTGTTGATACTACGTGTCGGCTCTCGGAATGCCTGTCTTATCTGATAATCAGTGTACCCGTTGCGTCGAAAGGTCTGACGCAGATGACTTAATTCATCGGGTAGACTGTCCGAATCGCATATCGCTCGCGCCCTATGTACAAGCGTGCTGAGTACCGTCTTGCGCTGTGCCGGATGGTGATGGCTACGCGCGTTCAGGTATAGGTCTGTGTGCGTAGGTTTTCTGTACACAGAATGTCCCAGAGACCCGTCAGGTTTCCTTTCTATTAGAATGTCTAAGAAAGGCAGCCGGCCTTCTTCTTCCACCTCCATCGTAAACTTGATGTTTTCGTTTCTGCTGTTAAGATGATGGAGAAAGGCTTCAAGGTTGTCTCTGCCGTGTTGCCAGACCACAAAGGTATCATCTACGTATCGGAAGAAAGCGGTGGGCTTCATAGGAGCGCTTTCTAGTGCCTTGTCTTCAAAGTTCTCCATGAAGAAATCAGCAATAACTGGCGATAAAGGACTGCCCATGGCCACTCCATCAACCTGTTCGTAATACTCCCCGTCATACAAGAAATACGAGGATTGGAGTGTGTGCCGGAATAACTCCAATATGGCAGGCTCAAAATGCTGTTCCAGTAGACACAGAGTGTCAGTGAGAGGGACCCTAGTGAACAGTGACACCACATCGAAACTCACTAATAAATCATGTTGCTGCAGATGGAGTTCTTTGATAACGTCTATAAATCTTGCAGAGTTGGTCACGTGATGAGGACCTTTACCCACTAATGGTGTCAGTAGCCCAGTTAGATATCGGGCAAGCAAATATGTAGCTGATCTGATGGTACTTACTATTGGCCGCAATGGGGTACCCTCTTTATGGATCTTGGGGAGTCCATAGAGCCTTGGAGGAACAGCAGCCCGGGGTAGTAGTTGTTTAACTGTGTCTTCTGGCAGCCCTGAGTTCTTAAGAAGAGCTGTCGTTTTTCTCACCACGGCGTTGGTAGGATCCCGTGCAATCTTGCGATAGGATGTGTCTTTCAGGAGTTCTTCCACCTTTCGACGATAATCTTCCATAGTAAGCACTACAGAAGCGTTACCTTTGTCTGCCGGTAAGACAATAATGCCTGTGTTTTTCCGCAATGCCCGAAGTGATCTCCTCTCGGCAGCTGTGATGTTGGGCCGTGGCGACTTTGATTTGAATAAATAACGGCAGGTTTCACGCCTCATTTCTTCTGCAGCCTCCATAGGCAAACCACGGACGGCCTGTTCAACGCCGGTAAGAATGTCTCTATACGGTATGGACTTCGGTACTGGAGCATAATTTAGTCCTTTAGATAGCACCGATATGGTGTCAGAGTCCATTACCTCACCGCTCAGATTGATGACTGTACTGCTGTCTGGCTCTGAGAGTGGCTTGGAACATCGGGCGAGCCGAGAGAACTTGCCGCATTGACGTGCCGTTGCGCTGTACTGAACCTTGCAACTTCCAGCCACAGTACAACTGTCTATCCAGTCCCAGGCGTCACGGTGCATGTGGTTTGATAGAAACAGATGGACGGCAAAAAGTGATTTAGACACGGAGTCTAGTTCACGCCTGGTATACCGTATCCTTTCCTGCACTAGAGCCAAGCTGGCACGCCGCAGAATTTTCTTCGCTGCGAAAGAGTCAATCGGGTGCCGAATCTCAGCAAACCGTGGGACGATGTCCTGGTCCCTGCAGCGCTGAAGAAAGGCGAGCGCGCTGAGAAGTCTGGATTTTCTCTTGCGTAACTTCTCCAGCTGCTTGACTTTACAATAAATATCCTCCCCGTAGAGGTAAAATATATAATTACGAAGTCTTTCTCGGCGTTGACAATACAAGTAATGCTCTCGGGTGACTAGCCGAGTTATAGAAGTGTTATAGTAGTCACACAATATTTCGGCACTCTGAATCGTTGGCGCCATCTTCCGGTGAAGTGAGGTCAGGAACATGCGAAGCTGCTGAGCTAGACCAGATTCCCGCTGCTAACCTCTGATTGGTCGGCTGTGGAACCAGTCGTAGCAGGGGTCAAATCTCGATGCGGCTTGAATCGATGCCAAGGTGGAGTTACGGCTAGATTTGATGTCCTTTTTCACATGACATATAGCGGATGGGCTTAAAATCACCGCTCCTTCGAAGAAGATATCCGAAAACAAAGCCTTCACGATAAATTGTTTGTTCAACTGATGGGTCAACACAAATCCGTTGCGGGCCTCATATTGAGCCATGCTGCCACGTGATTGGTCAGATTTGTAACCAATGGTAGCCGGGGTCCTGCCTCGTAGTAAATATTGTGTGACTACTATAACACTTCTATAACTCGGCTAGTCAGCCGAGAGCATTACTTGTATTGTCAACGCCGAGAAAGACTTCGTAATTATATATTTTACCTCTACGGGGAGGATATTTATTGTAAAGTCAAGCAGCTGGAGAAGTTACGCAAGAGAAAATCCAGACTTCTCAGCGCGCTCGCCTTTCTTCAGCGCTGCAGGGACCAGGACATCGTCCCACGGTTTGCTGAGATTCGGCACCCGATTGACTCTTTCGCAGCGAAGAAAATTCTGCGGCGTGCCAGCTTGGCTCTAGTGCAGGAAAGGATACGGTATACCAGGCGTGAACTAGACTCCGTGTCTAAATCACTTTTTGCCGTCCATCTGTTTCTATCAAACCACATGCACCGTGACGCCTGGGACTGGATAGACAGTTGTACTGTGGCTGGAAGTTGCAAGGTTCAGTACAGCGCAACGGCACGTCAATGCGGCAAGTTCTCTCGGCTCGCCCGATGTTCCAAGCCACTCTCAGAGCCAGACAGCAGTACAGTCATCAATCTGAGCGGTGAGGTAATGGACTCTGACACCATATCGGTGCTATCTAAAGGACTAAATTATGCTCCAGTACCGAAGTCCATACCGTATAGAGACATTCTTACCGGCGTTGAACAGGCCGTCCGTGGTTTGCCTATGGAGGCTGCAGAAGAAATGAGGCGTGAAACCTGCCGTTATTTATTCAAATCAAAGTCGCCACGGCCCAACATCACAGCTGCCGAGAGGAGATCACTTCGGGCATTGCGGAAAAACACAGGCATTATTGTCTTACCGGCAGACAAAGGTAACGCTTCTGTAGTGCTTACTATGGAAGATTATCGTCGAAAGGTGGAAGAACTCCTGAAAGACACATCCTATCGCAAGATTGCACGGGATCCTACCAACGCCGTGGTGAGAAAAACGACAGCTCTTCTTAAGAACTCAGGGCTGCCAGAAGACACAGTTAAACAACTACTACCCCGGGCTGCTGTTCCTCCAAGGCTCTATGGACTCCCCAAGATCCATAAAGAGGGTACCCCATTGCGGCCAATAGTAAGTACCATCAGATCAGCTACATATTTGCTTGCCCGATATCTAACTGGGCTACTGACACCATTAGTGGGTAAAGGTCCTCATCACGTGACCAACTCTGCAAGATTTATAGACGTTATCAAAGAACTCCATCTGCAGCAACATGATTTATTAGTGAGTTTCGATGTGGTGTCACTGTTCACTAGGGTCCCTCTCACTGACACTCTGTGTCTACTGGAACAGCATTTTGAGCCTGCCATATTGGAGTTATTCCGGCACACACTCCAATCCTCGTATTTCTTGTATGACGGGGAGTATTACGAACAGGTTGATGGAGTGGCCATGGGCAGTCCTTTATCGCCAGTTATTGCTGATTTCTTCATGGAGAACTTTGAAGACAAGGCACTAGAAAGCGCTCCTATGAAGCCCACCGCTTTCTTCCGATACGTAGATGATACCTTTGTGGTCTGGCAACACGGCAGAGACAACCTTGAAGCCTTTCTCCATCATCTTAACAGCAGAAACGAAAACATCAAGTTTACGATGGAGGTGGAAGAAGAAGGCCGGCTGCCTTTCTTAGACATTCTAATAGAAAGGAAACCTGACGGGTCTCTGGGACATTCTGTGTACAGAAAACCTACGCACACAGACCTATACCTGAACGCGCGTAGCCATCACCATCCGGCACAGCGCAAGACGGTACTCAGCACGCTTGTACATAGGGCGCGAGCGATATGCGATTCGGACAGTCTACCCGATGAATTAAGTCATCTGCGTCAGACCTTTCGACGCAACGGGTACACTGATTATCAGATAAGACAGGCATTCCGAGAGCCGACACGTAGTATCAACAACACCAAGAAAGAGCCACCTGATCGTCTCGCCTTCTTGCCGTACTCTGGCGCCACAACGTCCAAGATAGGACGGATTCTAGCAAAAAGTGGAATCAAGACCATTTTCCTGCCACCACCGAAGGTGAAGAACATCTTGCGCTCCCCCAAGGATGACCTTGTTTTGCGAACACCTGGGGTATATAGCATTAGTTGCGAGTGTGGAAAGAGCTACATTGGCCAGACGGTGCGGTGTGTTCACCAACGTTGCCTAGAACATGCACGACACGTTCGTCTGGGGCAGAAAGAAAAGTCTGCGGTGGCGGAACACAGTCTAGAACATGGCCATGGTTTTGATTTCGAAAATACCAGAGTACTGGCGCATACTGGTAGCTTCTGGAATAGCATCCTCACAGAAGCAGTAGAAATTCGTCTCGCGTCTAACCTCGTCAACCGCGACGGCGGGTACCAGCTGAGTGAAGCCTGGACGCCAATCATCAATACTATACGTCGACAGCGCGACCGAGACGCATTACACGGCGCGTCCAGATCAACTGAAAGTTCGGTAGTAACATAAGCGAGCAATTTGTTGCTCTGGCATTAATGATCAGCTTATGGGTAAGTTTTTGCCTTCTGACTTTTCCTTCTACCGAACGATGAGTTACTACGAGGCAGGACCCCGGCTACCATTGGTTACAAATCTGACCAATCACGTGGCAGCATGGCTCAATATGAGGCCCGCAACGGATTTGTGTTGACCCATCAGTTGAACAAACAATTTATCGTGAAGGCTTTGTTTTCGGATATCTTCTTCGAAGGAGCGGTGATTTTAAGCCCATCGGCTATATGTCATGTGAAAAAGGACATCAAATCTAGCCGTAACTCCACCTTGGCATCGATTCAAGCCGCATCGAGATTTGACCCCTGCTACGACTGGTTCCACAGCCGACCAATCAGAGGTTAGCAGCGGGAATCTGGTCTAGCTCAGCAGCTTCGCATGTTCCTGACCTCACTTCACCGGAAGATGGCGCCAACGATTCAGAGTGCCGAAATATTGTGTGACTACTATAACACTTCTATAACTCGGCTAGTCACCCGAGAGCATTACTTGTATCTTCAACAGTGTTAAAAACTGTACTGTCATATGAAACTTGTATTGTCGGGAGTTGACAATCACAGTCGGCTGTCGATAAAAGAAACTGGCGACAATGACGAGATCTGGCGGTAACTGCTTTGAAAGCTACAGCTTCTATTGGCAAATTCCGGTTTCATATTTACACCTTTTGGTATTGTACACTTCAACTAAGAGAGGTGCCAACAAACCAATGCTTCAAAAAGTTCGGTTATGAGCAATGGTATCTCCAGGTGGGGGGGGGGGTTGCTATGGGGCTGAAGCCCCCCCCCAAATGCATTTAGGTCCACCCCCGACATTGTAATTTGCAGACTCTTTTTTTAGCTGTCCTGATCTTTTAAGAGGGCAGCAATCTGACTACTATAAACACTACTCCTGGCCGACTCAAGCCCCCCCCCCACCAAAACAAAGTCCACTCAACCCCCCCCTTTCCCAAACCAAAATCCTGGATCCACTCCTGTCTGGCACCTTCATGAACCTAGCACCTTTTTTGCTCAATCCGGCCAACTTTAGACCACATTTAAGCAGCCCCATATTGCCAGTGTGAATCATGAAATTGTGGGGGGGGGGGGGAGGTGGAGGGAAAGGACTTTAGTCCTAACCCAATTTTTTTATGACCCATCATATTTAACCTAGAGGAGGAAACTCTGTATTACAATCTGTCTGTGAAATGTATTCTGTGTGATGTGTGTATGTTTTGTATGTGTAGTTTATGAGTTGGAGACTGGTGAGCGTCCCAACATCTGCCTACATAATTGTGGTGATCTACCTGAATACCGCATTCAGGACGGCTGGTGTGAACTCGTACCAGGTCCCGTTGTACCTCCGTGTGGTGCACTGAGCCACACAGGCAGGTTGAAACCCATCACTCACTATAACTACTAACATTTCTTTCTCTTCACAACTTTCTTAATCAGACCCAAATTATTTTCAGTGCATATACAAGGCTATTATAAATGATTTTTAGGTTTTCGAGAAATCAGTGCAAATAGTTCCAACCCTGTTTTGGTTTTCAGATCTCTTGCTGTGAGCAGATATTCTTAATTATTCATCTGGTTAATCTCCAAATGTTTTTGCGTCTGGAGTATACAGGGTGTTAGAAAAAGGTAAGGCCAAACTTTCAGGAAACATTCCTCACACACAAACAAAGAAAATATGTTATGTGGACATGTGTCCAGAAACGCTTACTTTCCATGTTAGAGCTCATTTTATTACTTCTCTTCAAATCACATTAAATATGGAATGGAAACACACAGCAACAGAACGTACCAGCGTGACTTCAAACACTTTGTTACAGGAAATGTTCAAAATGTCCTCCGTTACCGAGGATACATGCATCCACCCTCCGTCGCATGGAATCCCTGATGCGCTGATGCAGCCCTGGAGAATGGCGTATTGTATCACAGCCGTCCACAATACGAGCACGAAGAGTCTCTACATTTGGTTCCGAGGTCAACACAAGCACCGACGTCAACATTACCTTCCTGCAATTGGGCCAACTGGCGGTGAATCGAGGAAGTACAGTACATACTAACGAAACTAAAATGAGCTCTAACATGGAAAGTAAGCATTTCCGGACACATGTCCACATAACATATTTTCTTTATTTGTGTGTGAGGAATGTTTCCTGAAAGTTTGGCCGTACCTTTTTGTAACACCCTGTATAGACTAATTTATGTGAGGTATGTATGAAGTGTGTAGGGTTCAATTTGGCTGCACTGCAGACTTTAGTAACACTGGGCAGACATGTCAACTTGCAGTACAAGTTTAAACTCACTGGAGTCAGTTGGGTTATCTGTAGCAACTTTTTTCATTTCATAAATCAGTTATTTCTAATATGTTCTGAAAATGATTGAAATTAATTTCAAATATCAATGTGCAATCAGATTTTGCTTCAGGCTTTGGCACTAGCAACAGAAATTGTATGCAACTTCTGCAGGCTTATGGAAACACTTTTTCCCTCGAGGGCTCAGGTTAGAATGGGGTTCATTGGATGACAGTGAAGAGGGTGATGGGTGTGTACAAGTAGTATATTGGTGATGAGGCGTGGAAAGATATTGGTGTAACAATTAAGAGTAATGCATGGAAGGAAAAAGATGAACACGACCACAAGCTGGCACTCGGTTTCAGGCAAAAGGGTGTGGGAAGATTCTCTTTTTTTGGGTAAGGGTGTCAGGGATTGGAATAAGTTACTGAGAGAAATGATTAATAATTTACCAAAAATGTTGAACATTTTTTTCACCACCAAGATTGAAGTAGCTAACCCCAGGTCAGCAGCGGACATCATCACAGTACTCAGCCAATGGGGCAGGCTTATTTTGCGATCCTTCCTTATTTTCTCTGTCCTTAACTATTATCACAATTAGTATAGAATTTAAGACAAAAGTTTGTAATGTGGAAGTAGGAGATTACAAAAATTGCCACTCGAATGTGTGCTGTATTTGAATTTATTCATTTAAAGAAATAATAAAAAAGTTAATTGCACATCTCCATTTTTTCCACAAACTAAACTGCTTACTTATATCAGTAATCTTCAGTTAAAACTTTAAAATATTTTTCCATATTCTTCAAAGCCAATTATGAAGCAGAAATTCATCTGTTTTAAGCTTATGAATGTCAAGATCGAGTTGTCTGGAATGTCTGTTTCTACTTTATTTGACTGAATGGAATAAAGCTCTACTTCTTACTAGGGCTGTTGATAAAATATCGATATATCGATATTTTTTTAAAAAACTATCGATATTTATGAGTGATATTTTTAGGACGATATATCGATATTGAAATCTGGATATCGGAGTCCGATATTTTTTAAAAATAAGTCGTTATTTTCCTGGTAGAATATTCCAAGTTATTATGGAGGGAAAACGATTACCTGTGTTGCACATGCAATACATTTTCATAGATAGAATTTTAAGAAACAATGAACGATACGAGCACATGGAGAAGCATGGCCGCCGTAAGGGGGCGTGCCAGGCAGCATATTATTTAGCGGGCGACCTCCTTTTTTTTTAGCTCAACAGCTGCTACGGGTGGTCGGCGGCGACACTGGGGATGGCAACAATCGGGGCGGCAATCTCACAGTTTTTTGACCCCTTTCGGAAATTTCCTAGATCCACCACTGGCTGTAGTTGGACAGGGGGCGGCATAATCGCTATTGCACGCGGGCGCTCAAACAGCTAGCGGCGGGCCTGTGAAGTAAAAAACAAAGGTAAAATAACTCATTCAATATTCATTAGAATTCTTGTCTGGACATTTTGAAAAGTTTTTAAAATTTGTCTTCAATCAATCCAAAAGTATTAGCATTAAGAAACTAATCGTAATGTACCAGGTATGGGTAGGGTTGCCAGATAGCCGGAAAATCCGGGAATGTTTCCCGGAATTTTGTGTCTGATCTCGTGTTCAGGAATTATGCGTTACTGTCCCGGAATTTCCGTATACTAGTTTTTTTCTCAAACTCAGTTCACCACGGTGCTCATGAGGCCAAGCCAAGTATCCCATGCTTGCAACGGGAGGATGGAATGTCCCTTAAATCAGAGGAATTGAAACTGACAGGAAAATACTCTTTGAATTTTCTGGGAATTTGAAAATTCTAGATGCAGTTAACATTAACTTCCTTTATACAGAGTTCACATGTCTGAAACGTGTTTTTCAGGTCCTTCCAAAAGACTTTCCAAACGATAAAATCTGGGCCAATTTCTTTAGAACAAGCGTTTTTAATGATTTTGAATATTTTAAAAAAATAGTTGGTTTTGTTTTGTCAATTCCAACAAGCAATGACTTTTACGAGACAAGTTTTAGTCCGTTGAATAATTTATGAAATAAGAGTGAAACAGAACGTTCATGAATTCGATCAAAGCTGAACTGCAAACTCAATCAATTTTGAAGACTCTTGCTGAGAAATTTTATGTTTTGCAAAGCAGTGACGGAGAAATATTTATGAAAATGGCAAAATCTAGTATTAAATGTTTTAAAAGTAGATGATTAAGATCTATTTGGATTGATGTTGATTTTGATTTAGCAAAAGATAGATGGTAATTTTTTATTTGTTGATAAAACCTGATGTTGATTTTCTGCCTAATTTTAATTAATGAGCCTAACAGAAGTGTTCAGTTTTGGTTTAATATTTTTGAGATTTTGATTAATAATACCCGATGTTGATTTTGTACCAAAGTAAAAAATTCCTAACGAGGTGGTCAATTGTTTTAAGTTTAGTATTTTTCCTTTTGATTCATAATACCTGATGTTTACTTTCTACCATAGTTTAATTAATAAAGTTAAAAGAGGTGCTATATATACGTTAGATAACATATTTACCTAAAATAGATTTTTTTATTAATTTGCATTTTTGTTCACTCTTTAAACATACCGCTAAAATACTTTTTAGACCCAGAAATGTCCCGGAAATTATAAGCCTGTATCTGGCACTCCACAGTTAAATATTTCGCGCGAATTGGATACGGTTCTTGTTCCATACCAACAGAAGAATTGAGCTCCAAAATTATGTTACAGCCAGTTTTGTTATATCACTTACGAATTTATTAAGATAAGAAATTGAAAAAAATAATCTACCACTTTTGGATTGCCTTTACAAAGCGCTATGTTAAAAACTTATTATCATAGATTGGTGCATTTAAAAAACATTAACGCCAAGGGAACTGCCTTGACAGTAGCGGCTCTAGGATTTTTCCAAGCCGGGGAAAAACTGAGATTGCCGCCTCTTCAAACATTGTTGCCAGCCTGACCCCGAGAATCGCCTCCTTGATTGTTGGCCAAACGCATTGATGTCGCCACTTTAACTGTTTGCCAAACGCATTGTTGGACACGATATTATCGCCCAGAGCAAGTACCCCGGTTTGCCCCCACCCCTCGCCCTAAATCCTGCATTCCACCTAGAATCTCAGCTTTAAAAAATTGTATTATGGTAAAGCAATACGAAGCAATATCAAAGAAGCGGAAATTTTCAATTAATGTAGGGAGTTCTCCATTCATAGTAGAAGAAACAACGGGAAAAACATGAGTTCATGCTCTTGAAAAGTATGTCCAATGAAGTTTCGGACATGAGTTTTGGTGCAAAATTTGACTTCATTCACCACCTTAGTTTGGAATTTTTTTTTGATCTGAAACTCTTTTAAATAACTATGACGTTCTCTCATCATAATTCTATGCAACATCCAGTTGTCCTAGAAAATGGTAATTTGGTACACATACTTGGTTTCATCCCCATAGTATAAGAAAAGTTCCTGTGTTTTTTCAATGCCAATCTAAAAGCTGAAACGTCTTAGAGAAAATTTGTAGGTTAATTGCTTTCTTCTTGATGAGGCTATATGCCTTGAATTTCAGTTTTGCACAAAGATCAGGAGCATAAAAAACACAATTAATTTTACTTTGTTACTACATTTAATTTGGAAGTTATTGGTAGTCCTACACCGATGGTAACAATGCAGACACGGCGAAGCTCGCACAGAACGAATCGGACTCGAGCCCGTTGTTTTACGTGAGCGTGCGTTGTCGAGGAAAGTATTTTGATATGGAAATTGGATGCAAGCAGGAATATTGATAAATTCGGATATACAATCTATGCTAAGGTGCAAACATTTGGTCCAAAAAAGTAAGAAGACTCAGAATAAGCTATCAACCTACAAAAAGAAATTGAAATTAAATTCCACATAAAACAATACTTGTAAAAAAAGTGACTTGGTCATTATGCAAACTCTGATAATAGAACATCAACATAAATAAATGCCTCTACAATGTTGAATTATTGAGCTTTTAAACTCACAAAAGCCAAGATTTCCCTCGATGCTCTTTCTGGATTCACAAGTCTTCGAGTAAATCATAAACATTCTGCCTTTCCTTTTAGTAAAGTAGTAGTATAATGGCTAAATCACAATTTTTTTTAAAAAAATATTTATCCGTGACGTCATGAAAAACTATTTTTTTTTGTTGAGAAAATCAAAACTTGATTCAGAAAAATATCTCACAACTCTTCATCATTAAATAGCCACAAGACTTCGCCCTTTTTTTAAAATGATTTCTTTTTGTAACATTGTTTTTATATAATGGGGTCGATATATCGATATATCGATACTTTTTCTTCGAGATATCGAACCCGATATAAATATTTTTTAAAATATCGATATATCGAAAATCCGATATTTTTTAAAATATCAACAGCCCTACTTCTTACTGCTGTATTTCTACATCTCCTATTTTTACAAACTGGTATCAGCTTGTAACATAACAAGCGTCTGCGCCATGTAATATCTATAGCAGACGCCACCTGTTAATAATATATCATCTTTGAGTAGCGGGGAGTCTGTCTTTGACCTCCGTCAGAGAAGGTCGCACGGAGTAGCATTTTCGGTCTAACAGTTGAAATTGTGGCGGACTTGGAAAAGTGTATTATGTAGACGTGTAACAAGGAGAACTTATGATTTGAAATAGAATTTTTTTTTTTTTTTTTTTTTTTGTAAGTGACTGCATGGTGTTAAAAGAACGCTAATGTGTGTGGAGGATTTTGTTGGTATTTGAAACTCTTGTATCTCACGAACTTGTGATCTTCGGAGAAGTTCGATTCCTTATCTTAATTATTAATTTGGTGGTGGTATTTTCCGTCGGGTTGTAGTATCAGAATTTAAGGACTAGAATAAAGTTTTGTGTGTCAAAGTTGCTCATAAACTGTGTAACTATTTTCATTTCATTAACCCGGCAATAGAATAATACCTAAAACCTGGCGACCACGGCAAAAGAACCTTTTGTTTAATTAATGAGCATGTATGTGTTCTATAAGGGACTGAATAATTTAAAAATCAGTATTCAATAGCTAGCCGTCATAGAGACAGTGAGCCCACAAGCTGTTTAAGGATTTAAAAAAAAAAACCGACACAACAACAATAATAATTATTTTTGTTAAATATTGTTAAATATTGTATTTTGTTGCTTTGATGTTATCGTTAGATATGTTTTGCAACGAGAGCTGGGTACAGACTAGTAAATTGAAACAAGTTGTATTGCTGTATATCAAACTGGAATCTCTATTTATAATCTTGCAGTCAATTGTCTTTACTGTTTGGAGGTAGCGGGATTCTACGATAACCGTGGTGCCCCAATTTGATGATGGATTCTTATGTAAGTCAACGAGACAAATTGAAAGTAAAGAATAAAATTTTTTGATGTATCGCTTAGTTCTCGAGATATCGTATCTCAAAATTAACATGGTTAAGTTGAAATGCTGCCTGGCCCAGAAAAAAAATTTTGCTGTAGCGAAAATTGATGATGAATTCGTATGTAACTCGACGAGACAAATCGAAAATAAATAAAATATTTTTTTTGATAACTCGCTTAGTTCTCAAGATATTGTATCTCAAAAGTGAGGAGGTTAGGGCGAGAACCGACCTGAAAAAAATAAATAAAAAATCACCAAAACCACTATATCTACACTGTGTAAATGCGGTATAGGTGTTTTATTTTCTTCCTAGGGGTTGTTCTTAGGTTGAAATACGGCCTGGACCAGAAGAATAACGTCACAAAAGGACAACGAACTATACCTACAATTAATTTTTGACATGCGATATCTCGAAAACTCAGCGAGATATCAATTTCTTTTGTTTTTTATCCTTTACTTCATAATCAAATTGTGGCGCCACAGTTATGATAGTGCTGTCACATGAATAAATATAACATACCGACTTTCCTACATGATTCGTAATTTTAATTGTCTTTTAAAAAGGAGCTAGTATGTACTTTATTTTTAATTATTATTTATGTATCTGATATGCAAGGCATTCTGCTGTATTTTGTATCCAGCTATACAGTCTGGCAGCCGACCAGAGTAGGACTACTTTGCAAATGTTTGGTCCATTTTTGCTTCCGTGGTTCCAGACTATACTCCAGAGATATATGAAGTAAACTATAGATACAATATGTTGCTCACTATCTAGTTGACCATGAGAGGAATAGGCAAAAATGGGATTTGAAATTAACAAAAAGAATGATACAACGGTAAATGTTATGTGATTTAAGTGTACAATCACAATTAAATTAAATTATTATTAATTGTCGAATTAAATTAACTTATTATTAATTATCACGATTAAATTATTACTAACTTAATTGCAATTGGTCCTAGTCATCTAATTACCCCATTTTATATGACTTGTTTTAAAAATTTCTTTTATTACTGGAGTTTTAAATTCTACCCCCATTCAGTTTTCCGATATACAAATTTTAATATTAAATTCCTTCAGCGTTTTTGGTAAATTATTTTTACTTCATTGGCAATTTGTTCCAATCCCTGACACCCTCACCATCAAAAGAAAATTTTCCCACTCCCTTATGCATGAAATCGAGCGCCAGCTTGTGGTCATGGTCTTCTTTCCCCTTCCATGCACTATTCCTAATTCTTCGACCAATATCCCCCCAAGCCCCATCACCAACATATGCCCTGTACATTCCCAGCACTCTATTCACCCTCCAATGACTCCCAACCCAGCTCCTTTATCATATGAGTTACTGACTGGGTCCTGCGATAATTTCCACAAACAAATCTAGCTGCTGTTCTTTGCACCCTCTCCAACTCCTGTATTTGACAGCCAAAATGTGGGTTCCAAACTACAAATTCAGTAAGAGGTGAACACTACGAAAAAAGTGTTAGCCTCTTCATAAATCACTAAATATTTCACTACTACTACAAATCTTATATATATATATATATATATATATATTTATATATAAAAATAGACGTGTGTTTTCCTATATTTCACTTTTCAGCCACCACTACCTAGCACAGATCACTGGTCTTTGTGTGTGGAAGTAGCATGGAGTGTCCTGTCGTGGGCAATGTTGGCCGAATGTTGATAGCTGTGGGGATGTGGGAGATATGATGGTTAAAAATGGTCGGTGCAGGGCATTTTCGTATTTCGACCAAAGACATATTTCTCCGTATATGTCATTCTGCTGTCACAACTAGATAGCATAGACCATTGGTGTTTGTGTGTGGTAGTGGTATCGTGTCTTCTATCGTGTACTATGGTGGTTAGTTGTCGGTAGCTATGGGGGTGCGGGAGATATGGTGGTTGAAAGTGGTCGACCTGCGGCACTTTCATATTTCTACCAAAAACGTATGTGTCATGGTGTATCGCTTTTCAGCCAAAACTGTCTAGCGCAGATCACTGGTGTTCGTGTGTGGTAGTAGCACATAGTCATCCGTCGATCACAACGTTGGCCGAATTTCAGTAACTGCGAGAGTGTGGGAGATATGGTGGTTGAAATTGGTCGATCAAGGATATTTTCGTATTTCGACCAAAGACATGTGTCCGTATATTTTACTTTGCCGCCTGAACTACATAGCGTAGATGACTGGCTTTTGTGTGTGGTAATAGCATCGAGTCTCCTATCGTGCACTATGATGGTTAGATTTCGGTAGCTGTCAATCCATATTCTTTACAAACGTGAACGAGGTCGTGGGTACCAGCTAGTATATGATAATATCAAGGATGTAATTAATCACTTTTTGTTAAACTATTGCAGCGAAACACATGAATGGACAGTCTATGGTGTTTCTGATGCTTGGAAAATCATATATGCTTATGTCATTGTTTAATGTCTCTGGAGTATAGTGCGGAATGACCGGCGTAAAAATGAGTCTGAGGTATGTTGCAACATAGCATGGAATCACAGTTAGTTCTCGGATTATGATCTACAGCAGGGGTGGCCAACCCAGATGATCTTGCAGCCACTTTTGAAATGCATCGTAACTCCTCGGGCCGCATATAAAATTATATATTTCCTTATTAGATTTAGTCCCACTACAGACTTTTTTTTTGAAGAGTAAAGTTGAAACATAACGAGTTATTATTACTGTGTTACTATTGTAAGAACGAAGACTTTCCCGGCGTATGACTGCAATGTAATCTTCACGGGTGCACCGCCGGATAGTGTTGTGGAAACACAATATTTCGACGGCTGGCTCTGCCGTCTTCTTCAGGTGTAGAGACATCTGTAATGGTCGGCTGACCCACAGATACTGAGATGGTTCGGGTGCCGCTCTTCCTTATATACATGTCCGCGTGGCCTCGGCGATGGCTTACTATGAGCCAGGCCCGCTACCAACTGGCGATTGGCTGCCCGTGGGCGTGGCTAAGGTTCTTGTTCCAGCCCGAGCTCATATGAAGCCCTCTACGGCTTGATCGTAATGCAATTTATTTGTTGGATTGCCACTTAAACTTGTCTGGAAAAATGTCATCTGATTCGTGGGATTGGGTAGATGCTGCTACATCCGCTCAAGAAAATCTGGAGCGGGAGCGAACAACAGCTAAATATTTGTCTAAATACAACCGGTTGGCGGGAACTCAGCGCCCCAGGGAATGTCCCGAAGTGAGTCGCACAGTGGTGAATCTGAGCGGGATGCAACTTGACGACGGCACCGTTTCTGTCTTGTCCAAAGGCCTCAACTTCGCTCCGGCGCCAAGATGTGTGCCAACACTTGACATTATCACCTCTGTCGAACAGGCTGTTCGCGCCCTACCAGGGGAGACAGCGGAAGAGCTCCGCAGGGAGACTTGCCGGGTCTTGGATAAAGCTAAACCCCCAAAGACCAACATAACCAGGGAGGAACGTGAAGCACTTTGTGTCTTGAGTCAGAACAATGAGGTTGTTGTTTTATCGGCGGACAAGGGAAATGCTACGGTATTACTTGCGGCAGAACAGTACGAGCAGAAGGTGAGGAACATCCTTGACGACCATTCTTATCGGCGTTTGGACAACGATCCTACCAGCAGGATTGAGAAACATGAGAGGAAGGCTTTATTGAAGAAGGCCGAATTTTCTGAAGAGACAAATAAGAAGCTCAGATCTCGTGCTGCCAGACCACCTCGGCTATACGGTCTGCCGAAGATACACAAAGAAAGCGTACCTCTAAGACCAATCGTCAGCAACATCGGAGCTCCAACCTACCCGCTGGCTAAATATCTGACCCGTCTTCTAAGTCCATCAGTCGGCCATTGCGAACACCATGTCAAAAATTCCACGGAATTTGTCAAGATTATCAAGACCATGGAACTGAAGGATTCAGATATAATAGTGAGCTTCGACGTCGTCTCATTATTCACCCGCGTCCCATTGAAGGATACACTGGAGCTGATACGCCACCAGTTTGAACCAGCCATTGTGGACCTTTTCAAACATGTATTGACGTCCACGTATTTCACATACTTAGGGAAATACTATGAACAGGTTGACGGGTTTGCCATGGGATCTCCACTTTCTCCTGTAATCGCCGACTTATACATGGAGCATTTCGAAGAGAAAGCCCTGCAGGGAGCAGTTCTCAAACCTACATGTTTCTACAGATATGTCGATGATACATTTGTGGTGTGGCCCCATGGAATCAAGACTTTACACGAGTTTCTAGAATATCTGAACGGAATTCATCCTAGCATAAAGTTCACTATGGAAATGGAAAAGGACGGTCGCTTACCTTTCCTCGACATCCTAATTAAAAGAAAGCCGGATGGAACGCTGGGGCATAGTGCATACAGAAAATCTACCCACACAGACCAGTATCTGGGCGCCACGAGTTTCCACCATCCTGTGCAGCGCAACACTGTTTTAAATACTCTTGTGCACAGGGCTAGAGCGATTGCTGATAAAGACAGCCTGCCACAAGAACTGAAACACCTGAGAACTGTCTTCAGGCGGAACGGTTACTCCGAGAGGCAGATAGAAAGGGCAATTGAACGTAAGCCAGGGAAAATTCCAGTCCAACAGGAAGAAACGCCCAAGGCCACCGCCTTTCTGCCTTTCGCCGGAAACACCTCGGGGAAAATCGGCAGAATCCTCGCACGACATGGTATAAAATCTTTCTACCGACCACCAGCTAAAATGGGACTACCTCCGTTCAGTCAAGGCTGATCTTGGCCTAAGAGTTCCGCGGATTTATAGCATAGCGTGCGAGTGTGGAAAGAAATATCTAACAATAAAAATGATATACAAAAAATTTATAAATATAAACGAAATTAATTTTAAATAACATTAACTTTGTTGTAGGCCATGTTCAAAAATAATTTTAAATATATGGATTCACAAATTTGGCAAAGTTGCTTCATAGGTCCAACAAACCTGAGGGCAGCGGTGACTTCAGTACTTCATAATTCTGCCACTAGATACCACCAGCAGCACACCAGGTACAATCCATTCAACATACGTGGTAAAAATGGACCTCGCAATTACAGAAAACGAAGTAACTACACTATCCGTTAATTTTTCTTTTTCCATACTGCCATTTGCTAACTTCGAATAAACGTTATTTACCCCAGCGGTTTCTATGATACTAATATGGGACATGTAAAGCAAGTAATTTCAATCTATTTTAGCCTAACGATTAAATGGACCTATAACGCAACTCGCCCGTATTCGCGAGGACGCAAAGCAAACAAACCACGCTACCGGTCAGGTTTGCATCCCAATGAAAGCAATTAAGTCTCAGAACTGTTAAGTAATTGTACTACTTGCAGCAAAAGTGAAAAAAATTACTTTTTAAGCAAATTTACTATTTTATGGACCTGTCTTGACGATCGATATTTTCCATATTGCAGTGTGTTGACATCGAATAAATGTTATTTAACCCGTCGGTATTTTTTTTTTAATACTTTGGTTTTCACTACTTTGACAATAAAATGAATATATTTTTTAAAAGATTTGATGAATCTCACGGACCGTGAGTTGGCCACCCCTGATCTAAAGGAACAATTATTCCTGTTTTAATGTTACTGCGTTTTGAATTGCTCATTGACTGCGAAATAACGAGTTTTTTTGTATTGTTGTGACACATATTGACAAGCTTGTCACTAGTGTGAGGAATATTGTCTTGTGGTAAGTCCTGTGTGGTATTTAGGTGAAGGTGCTGTTCTGTGTGGTTTGCAGCATAGACTAAAGTTGAACTGTTTTCGCTTTTTGTGTGATACATGGTTTCATTTAAAGTAAAATTTTCCAAAAATATCTACTCAAGGCACAGCTCCTCAAACTGAAAGTAATGCTGAATGAACGAATTATTCTGATGATGGGAAATATGGAGTTATGAGTAAAGGTTACTGGTATATACGACGTGAAGACATAAAGATGTCTTAATCTTTAGATGCAGACAAAGTCTTGAAACATCAGTGAGAGTGTCCTGCAATGAAAGCATTGTCACCTAGGGGAGAGCAAACTTCTAAGGACGGTGAAGAGGAATTGTTGGAACGTAAACCTGAGGATGTGGGTCTTAATATGTTCATCCTGCCCTTGTGCCTTCACCTGTGGTAAGAGTATGGCTATTTTCCCTATATCATTTTGATTGACTTAAAGCAGTTTATTTGTCTCCATTATCCACTTTAAAATATAGTTTCTCAACAATAGACGATATTTGTTTTGTGATAAATAATAAACTTGTATCCATTTGTAGAGAAAGTTTCCACAATTTTTGGGTCTATTATTTGTAAGATCGCTGTAATATGTCATTAGAATTGCAATATGTAACTGGTAGAAAACAAAAATATCAGCAAAGGTTTTAATTCTCCAATCGGAGCACCAAAAATATTAATTCTTTCCCATTCATCTGACAGATCAGAGACAAGGAAAAGGAAAACAAAGCCAACTTGTGAATTTCATATTTATTTCAGTTCAGTAACATACAAAAGAATACAGGTGTTTAACAACACTAAACTACTGCGCTTACAGCCAGTTAGTAAACATTACAGGTTACATCAAATGTAAATAAACAATATATTTAATATACCTAAGAAAAAATACACACTTTGTCTCAGAAAAATAACATTCTCTACTGTATTCAAATGACACAATGTTTTTTTTAACAACATTTCAGGTACAAATTTTTAAGAAATTATATTTTAGAAACAATTGTTTTGAGAATTTGGTATGAGTAAAAAATTACCTTGTCCAATTAGTTTACACCTACAAACAACTGTTACACAGTTGAGTTTTGATAGTACAACCTTAAAATGTATATAAGTAATTGTCTACATCTTTATGTTATTTGTTTATTTTTATTTAAAAAAATTAAAGCTAGTTTCTAATAAACTATATAAATAAAAGGAATATGCTGTCAAATTGAATACTGTTCAGTGAATTGTAATGATGGAATGTAATATTAAGCAATCATTCACCCTCAGTGCGTGTACTCACCAAGTTTGTCATTCAAAGCTAAATTAATCACACCTACTGCTTACTTCAATACTGATCTTATGCCTTGCATACTAATGGCGTATGCTAGAAATGTCACATTAGACATTGAAACACATCTTTCATCAGATACGGTACTAACATTTCTGACAATTACACATTTAGTTTCATTTTATCCAGGATATAAACATCATTGATCCAATGTGTAATCCAGTTTCACAATAGCTGATAATGAGAAGATTTCCTGATTTATGGTAACATTAAATTTACCTTCAGGAAAGTGGTCATTACCAATCTCTTATCCTTCTACACAAACATTATTCTGTTCAATAAATCATAGCAATAATTCACTGAAGATGTGCTGTAGCATAAGAAGATTTGCAGACATTATTCTTAGATGCAATGTACTTTGGGCAGACTGTAGTCAATCAATTTTTTTGGAAAATTGATTCTTGAAAAGCAGACCACTATATGTTTAACAGACTACTGAACAGTAGAATACAAACCAGTATAATGCAAGTGAATAGAGCCTTATAAGCCACATATATATAAGAACAGATCAGAATAAATGTCAAGTACACTACAGTTCGTGCAAAGTATCACAGAAAATGAAAACTACACAAGTGATTTGCTAGTGTCTTTTGATGCCAAATGCAGTACAAAAGTACTACACAAATCAAAGATTTCCTGGAAGAAAAATTACCCGGAGAACATTTATCTGCAAACAGGTTCATTTTGGAGTATAAATATGTGCGCGAAAGAAACCTCAATCCTACAAAAAGCAGAAAAGAGGCTCAATTGATTCGTGTGTCTGCACCTCAAAGATAAAGGAGTTAATGAATTGCAAGAAACAACAATGATGTTGTGATATATTATAATGAGCCATCAGAGTTCTGTCAGGGGTAAGACAAAAGTGCAAAGATGATATCACAGAATGAGGAAAAGGCAGGGGCGTAGCTACTATGGGGCTAGGGGGTGCAGTGCATCGGGCCCCCTACGCTCATGGGGTCCCCAAGCGCAGTTCAGAGGCCCACGAGCCTTGATGGCAAAATGGTGTTTTTTTTAGCTCTACAAACATCTAAGGGGGCCCCTGAGACTCAGGAAGCCCCTTAATAAGGGCCCTCTTACTGCTCAGGGGGCCCCTAAGCACAACTCAAGGGCTCATATCCTCAGCCGAGGGTCCCCTACGAGCAACACAAAGGAAAAAAAAAAAGGTCGGCCATCTGGCCTGAGGGCCCAAAATAAATTTTTTGCGCCGGGGCCCTTGTTGACCTAACTACGCCACTGGGAAAAGGCTGTGGACTCAAATTACAGGATATCCCATTGTGGGATAAGTTGTACAAAGAGAATTAATAATAAAGATATATATAAAAAAAGTTTTTTATGTTTTCTGAAGCTGTATGTAATATAAACAACCTGAGACCAGTTGATGGTCTGTTCGATCAAGAGGTGGTCACAGAAATAAACGTGATCTGTCTTTCTTCCATCTCTATCAGGGTTACTGTATGCCCCGTACAGATTTTATTGTTGACAAGTACAGAAGACGACTTGAGGGAAACAAAGACGGTTCAAAATATTTTCTATGCAATAAAGTAAGTTGTAAATAGCCACTGTCCAGGCTGAGAGGAGATTAGTGAAGTGTTTGGGTTCTGCTCTGGGGCGTCACACAGTGGTGGAGCGGATGGCCACCCAGACGCTGTCGGGCGCCGCGGCGCCGCCCTTGGCGTCGCGGGCCACGTGCACGGAGGAGACGGCGGCGCCGGCCGACGCCACGACGCTGCCGACGTCGGAGGGGCGCGCCAGCTTGAGGGAGAGCGCCGAGGTCTGGTCGAGCGGGACGCCGCCGGCGAACACGCAGCCGTCGACGGAGCACAGCCGCGGCGTCTGGTCCGCAGTCGACAGCGAGCCTGCACAGACCACAGACCAACTGCACTCACAGACTCGAGCAAAGAGTAAGGGAAACATACTGGGAAACTCGTAATGCCCTGCCTCTGCCGCAGTCGCTTTTCGATATATTTACACTGAAGAGCCAAAGATACTGGTACACATGCCTAGTATCACGTAGGACCCCCGCGAGCACGCAGGAGTGCCGCAACACGACGTGGCATGGACTCGACTAATGTCTGAAGTAGTGCTGGGGGGAACTGACACCATGCATCCTGCAGGGCTGTCCATAAATCCGTAAGAGTACGAGGGGATGGAGATCTCTTCTGAAAGGCACGTTGCAAGGCATCCCAGATATGCTCAATAACATTCATGTCTGGGGAGTTTGGTAGTCAGCAGAGGTGTTTAAACTCAGAAGAGTGTTCCTGGAGCCACTCTGTAACAATTCTGGACGTGTGGGGTGTCGGATTGTCCTGCTGGAATTGCCCAAGTCCGTCGCAATGCACAATGGATATGAATGGATGCAGGTAATAAGCCAGGATGCGTACGTAGGTGTCACCTGTAAGAGTCGTATCTAGACGTATCAGGGGTCCCATGTCACTCCAACTGCACACGTCCCACACCATTACAGAGCATCCACCATTTTGAACAGTTCCGTGCTGATATGCAGGGTCCATGAATTCATGAAGTTGTCTCTATACCCGTACACTGGAAATGAGACCAGCCAACATGTTTCCAATCATTAACGGTCCAATGTCGGTGTTGACGGGCCCAGGCGAGGCGTAAAGCTTTGTGTCGTGCACTCCGCCAGGGTACACAAGTGGGCCTTCGGCTCCGAAAGCCCATACCGATGATGTTTCGTTGAATGATTCGCACGCTGACACGTGTTGATGGCCCAGCATTGAAATCCGCAGTAATTTGCCATAGGGGTGCACTTCTGTTACGTTGAACGATTCTCTTCAGTCGTCGTTGGTCCCGTTGTTGCAGGATCTTATTTCAACCGCAGTGATGTCGGAGATTTGATGTTTTACCGGATTCCCGATATTCACGGTGGATTTGTGAAATGGACGTACGGGAAAATCCCCACCTCATAGCTAGCTCGGAGATGCTGTGTCCCATCTCTCGTGCGCTGACTATAACACCATATTCGAACTCATTTAAATCGTGATAACCTACCATTGTAGTAGCATTAACCGATCTAACGGCTGCGCCAGACACCTGCTGCCTTATATATGTTTTGTCAACCGCAGTGCCTTACTCTGAGTGTTTACATATCTCTGTGTTTGCATACGCTTGCCTATACCAGTTTCTTTGGCTCTTCAGTGTATGAGATGCGAGCTATAGGAGTCGGATACAGTAGTGTCTAAGGGCAGCGGTATCATGGTGTGGTACGCACCTTGCAGCACGTGCCGCTGCCTGCCCTCCCTGACCACGCTGACCGCCACTGTGGTCTCCTGGTCTGCTGTGCCCGACTCGCTGGCAGTGGAAGCACTGATGCCCGCCTCACGGGCCAGCGCCGACGCGTTCACCAGGTTGAGGCCGTAGGAGTCCGGCCCAGCAGTAGTCCCGACAGCACTGCACTCGCGGCGAACCCACACAGCCGCTGTCTCAGTGGACCTGTAGTAAACAGACCTCCATAAATATGCGGCAGCGCTTTAACAAGTACATACATCGTCGTAGGAGATACGTATCGGAGGCGTGGACGTGTATACTTGGGACAGTGTATCGCGTGTAGTGCTGGCTTACCTCTGATGTCGACGTGGACGCTGGTGCCCTTGAGGGAGTCCCCGTCGTCCATGTTGCCTGCCAGCTGTCCCAGCTGCTGGCACAGTGTCAGCCAGGGCGCGTTGCGCGCGTCCAGAGAGGCGGAGAGCGCTGGGGCGTTCACCACGCCCGTCAGCTGGTACCTGCGACATACCACCAGAGGCGCTACTAACACGCACCATCTAGGGAACTACTACATGTATGCTCGAATATACAATGGTCAGCAACGTTGCACCATTAATGGGATTTAGTAGTGAAGTATCCAGTCAGTTCATTGTTTGCTGAAGCTGAGTGGCACCGTTGACGAAAAGTGCATACATCGACTGTAATATTGGGTGGGTAGTCTGATTTCAGAGAGTCTACTATTCACTTAAATTACGCTACTAATTGTTCTACTCGCGCTTATGAAACTCTGGTTTGGACAACAGTTTTTAACGCACAGTACGAGTAGATTAGAGGTTATGGCAATTTTATACTTATACTTGTATACATACAAGTATAAACCTATACATGACAAGTGAGTGGTTCCACCTCATTCCAACGTCCTGGCAGTAACAATAGCCGACGCAGGTAGAGGATCTCTCTTCTCAAAAGGTGCCTGACCCACAGATACGGGTGCTTGTCTCTCGCATAGTGAAAATTAATTATTGTGTAATGCACATTTCTTAGCGCTAATGTTTGGCTGAAGCTAACAGAGAAATGATGAAAAATTAAAAAAAAATGCTAAATTTTTTTAAAATCAACATTACTAGGTGAAAAAGGTGGGAAAAGGAACAGTTAAATATGGCTGTGTAGGTAAAGTGCAATATAATCTTCTCGGGTGTCCAGCCGGATGGTGATGTATAAACACGACGTTTCGACACCTAGCTCTGCCGTCTTCATCAGGTGTCAGGTTTCTTCTAGCTGTCGCAAGCTGGCTGTACCCAACCGTCCTGCACGCGACAAAACAATATACCCATCAATCCCATACCCCCTTCTGTTGAGGGTCACAAGTCTAGGTGCTGACAGCCTGCTTGCGACAGCCAGAAGGGACCTGACGCCTGATGAAGACAGGAGAGCTAGCTGTGGAAAAGTCGTGTTTATACAGCACCATCCGGCTGGACGCCCGAGAGGATTATACTGCGTCAGTCTCCACTGAGTCGCTCACCTGGCCCTCTCTGCCGGCTCGACGTTGGAGGCGAGCGCGACGAACTGCTCGGCCACCTCGACGGCCACCCTGGTCTGCGCCTCGGCGGTGCTGGCGCCCAGGTGCGGCGTCGCCACCACCAGCGGGTGCCGCACCAGCTCCAGCAGGTGCGCCGACTTGGGCGGCTCCTCCGTGAACACGTCCAGCGCCGCGCCCCCGCACCGGCCGTCCTGCGCACAGCAACAACACGCACCTCAGTCCCGGCCCACGGTCGCCACCTCGGTGCACTCAGTCTCTAACTAGCTTCACAGCCTAGTATTAAGCTGCGTCAAATGCCTCTTTATTGAAATAAAATCTTCACGGGTTCTCCGCCGGTTGGCGTTGAATAAAGATGAGTTTCCGCGGCGAGCTCTGTCGCCATCTTCTGGTGTGGTGTCACCGCTGTGAAAAACAGAGAAGACGAGCTTTCGGCGGCGTGCTCTACCGCGATTTTCAGGCGTGGTGACAGCAAGTGCAGCTGTGGCTGTCACAGCGTTAACACCAGACCTGACATTGGTGACAGAGCACGCCAGCGAAAGCTCGTCTGTCTTCAACACCATCCGACGGAGAACTCGTCAAGATTACATTTCAGCGACACGCCGGAAAAGCCTTCGTTCATATTTCTTTCTTGTGAGTGCATAGATCTTCAGGGTTCAGGAGGCAAGACAGTTTGGCGAGACCAGCAGGTGTTCCATAGTTTGTGTTGTTCCATAGTCTCTGTCAATTTCATATGTAAGAACTCACCTGAAACGTTGGTTTCTACTGGGGCTACACCCGACCTAATGTGGTTCAGTGTTATCCATACCTTCCAGTTTAGTGATAAATCACAGTTGGTGGACTAATGTAAGATATTTCTGTTAAATGGACGAGGGATTCCAAATTGATAACGTAGCACCAGATCTTTCAAAAGTACTTGACAAAATAAACAAAAAATAGAGTTAAACAAAATATAAACCAATGGAATGGATGAAAAATTAAGTATACGGTGGAAAGTAAAGCAGTTCTATAGGAAATGTATCAGATACGGAAGTTAAAATGGGAGTCCTATTCATTATTCAAAAGAGTGATTGTGTTAATGGTGTTAATGGTTTATTGTGAGAAGTTCTGTAGTTTTCAGATGACACAATGGTCTATAAAAGGATCAAAACGGGAGAAGACTGAACAGATTTAGGGTGATATGGACAGGATATCTAGCATTGTAGGTCAACATGGAATTAAGATAAATACAAAGAAGAGTCAGCTGGTTAGGAACACTGATAAAAAACTAGGGGGTTTATAAGATTATAAGATGGGGATTCGATAATAAGCTCAACTGGACAGGGGACGTTGTAGGAAAATGTTTTAAAATCGTTCACTTGTTGGAGAGAGAGGGGATATACAGAGAAGTGAGGGAATTGGTTTACAAAACTTTGGCCGGAATACAGTGGTGCAATATGTGATCTACATTTTGGGTATCAAATACAGGTGTTGGATGGGGTGCAAAGGAGTACTGCTGGCTTTATCTCTGAAAATTACTTGAGGACACAATCAGAAGTAATATGGTAAAGGAACTAAAATGGGTATCATCAGAAGATCGGAGAGAGCTGGGAATATGGAAGGTGTTTATGCCAGGAGAGACGCTGCTATAAGAATTCGGAGTAATAAGTACAAAGGAAGAGGCTGTGTACTATTATTTGATTCCAGGCTCTCAATGATTTCTTTTTTTGGCTGAGACAGAGAGAGTAAGTTACTGAGGGAGAATCTGAGGAGTCTATCTGGTTTAAATATTGTTATAATGTAGGGTCGCGAGAATGGACAGTAACAGAAAGGAAATGATTATGGAAATGACAGACAAGGCAAAACTAAGATGGTATGGGTGTGGTAAGAGAACGTAGGAGCAGAGAATAGGAGGAAAAATGTGCGAAATAAAATAGAAGGAAGACGGCCCAGAGGAAGCCCAAGGGACAGAGGAGTGGAGGAGAGGACTGGTGATGGAGAACTGGTGTGAAAAGAGAATAATGAGGAGAAGCTCGAGTTTAAAGCAGATGCGGCCAGTAGGTGGGTACTGAGAGTGACTGCTGGATGTTCCACTAACCTTGAGCGCCTCGAGCAGAGCCTTCTCGTCGACGATGCCTCCTCGAGCCACGTTCACCACGCGGACGCCCCGTTTACACTTGTCGAACGCTGACTCCCCCACCAGATCTGCGGAGGAAGCACACCAGTAGTCAGAAACACACGCCAGGTAAACAGCAACAGGTGAGGAAATCTCCGACTGCTGAAGCAACCGACGCTAGTCTGGATAATCTTCCTACATCCCTGTGTAGTTTTTTTTTATAGGGAATTATAGGGATGTAAGATTTCACAAAGTACTACAGCTAGCTAGGTCAGTTGTGATGGCCAAGGTAAACAGTTGCAGCTCAAGGAGTGTGAACACTCGGGTAGCAGCGACCCGCACAGTGGGTCTCCAGAGTCAACGAGGGATGACCACGACAGCGGGCTCAGTGGTTGGCTAGTAAATCTCCCCATCAGGTACAATGGAGTGGGGAGAGTAATGATCAAAACTGCAGAGAACGAAGAGGGTCTGTCTGGCAGGGTCGCCAAGGAGCAGCAGCGATCGAGCGGCTGGCGGTGGCAGATGTCCGGCGTCGATATAGATGCAGGTGGGATGATCCTGCTTAGCCGCCGATAGCTATTTGGAGATGTTATAGCCTAATGGGAAGCTAACGCATTACTCTCAACGATCTCACCTGGCTAGAAGAATTAGAGTAAGCTAAAGAGGCTATTGGAGGGATTTTATGTACTGTTGTTAATAAATGTAAATATTCTGCATACCCTACTGCAGTATTATTCATTTGTTCTACTGATCACATGACAAGAGGTCTTACCCAATGTGTCTCTCGGGGGTGGCAGAATGAAAAAAAAGAGCTTCACCTATGGTATATGTAGGCTGAGGGGGGATCTCAACCATGGCTATGTTGTTAAAGAAGGAGTAAACACAGGATGAGAGCTCTATCCGTGAGGGACAATCACCTTCAGTCGACATGCATGCTCTACTGAACACAACTAAATCCTCACCTGCGACGTTCGGTGTTCTAATCGCTCTAGCCATTCCTTGCAGACAACAGAGGTGATAGAGATTGCTAAACGGCCTAATAACATCAACGACGATAGTGTCCTAAAGCTTCGTGATGCGTGGCATGCCTTGCTGCGAAGAGATAAAGTCACGCCGTGATGCAACCACGTGATAGCCGCGCTCTCCTGATTGGCTGGACCGATGAATCCTTCCACAACACTGAACGTCCCAGGTGGCGAGCTAGCTGTGCTTAGGGGAGCGTCGGAAACACATCGCAGTACAGTTCCACCCTAGAAGAAGGCGGAAGCGTTTCAGAAACTACACCGAAGTGCAAAAAGCCATGGGATACCTTCTGACATAGTGTGGGA
>JARYHS010014239.1:0-26543 GCA_031002005.1 Vandiemenella viatica | reverse complement strand
ATGTTTTTGTGGCACTGTTCTTCGTTTTTGATGTTAAAAAGGAAACTGATTTTCCATTTTTTTTAACTGCTTAACGTCTCTTAACGTCTTTAGAGACGGGAAAGGATGGGGGGCAAGGAATGGGAAAGAATTCGGCCATGGCCTTTTGAAGGAAGCATCCTGGCATTCGCCTGGAGTGATTTGGGTAAACCATGGAAAACCCAAATCTGGATGCCCGGACGGGGATTCGAACCAGCTTCCTGCCGAATGCGAGGCGAGAACGCTAACCATTACACCTCCACTCTGGGTTCCTCCTGTCTTGCAATGAGTCCCATTCCAGTTCGTTTATCACATCAGTTAGCAGGGCCGCGCTAGGAATTTCGGTCCCGGGTAAAATGGGCGGTCGAACCTTTTTCTTTTTTTAAGCTCTACAAACTGGCTTCTGGCCTGGGGGCTCTACAGCCGGTGATCAGGGGCCCCCATTAGCTGGCGGGCCCAGGTACATTTGACCCGCTTACCCCTCCCTAACGCCGGCCCTGTCAGTTAGTGATTGCGTTCTGTGATAATTTCCAGAAACAAATCTAGCAGCCCTTTTTTGGCACCCTCTCCAACTCCTGTATTTGATACCCGTAATGTGGGTCCCATACTACACTACCATATTCGAGCAATGGTCTGACCAAAGTTGTTTTTTGTAAACCAATTCCTTTAGTTCTCTCGTACATCCACTCATCACTCTCTCCAACAAGTGCAGAATTTTGAAACCTTTTCCTACCACCCTGTCCAATGTGTCCTGCCCAGTTAAGCTTGTTATCAAATATAATGTCAAGATATTTACATTTCAAGTCTTCACCAAGCAATACTGTCTCTAGCCGATAATCATAATGAACCTTGAGTTTATCTGTGTATCATATAAGGTGACTCTTAGCGGGGCTGTAACACAGTAGTAACCCGTGTGTTACTGTAGCTTCCAGGCAGGCAGAATGTGTTGTGTTGCGGACAGCTCCGGCGCAGGCGATAAAAAACGAGAACTCTCGACCTTGTAGCACAGGCTGGAGGGGACAGCGTGCCCTTGGAGGAGCCTACGAACTAATTCGAACGAAAACAACAAGCTCCCACATAGGACAAAGCACGACAACGGAAGTGATCAAAAATAAACCAAATACGCCCGAAGAATTTAAAATTACAATCCGTAAATGCCAAAATATAGGCGGCTAAAAGAAAGTGGTGTGCAGGGCAATTATCACCGGAGCTTAAATTAAAAAAAAAAAGATGACCGGGCGTGGTGGGTGAGTGGTTAACGCTCTGGCCTCGCAATCGGGTGGACGCGGGTTCGAATCCCCGTCCGGGCATCCAGATTTGGGTTTTCCATGGTTTACCCAAATCACTCCAGGCGAATGCCGGGATGCTTCCTTCAAAAAGGCCATGGCGGAACTACTTCCTTTTCATTGTCCCCAGTCCCATCCAACCTATAATGACCACGACGTCGACGAGGCGTAAAGCCATAAGTAAAAAAACAAAAGAGACAGAATGCACACCAAGGCATTGAGAGAACTAACAAAAGATTTATTAGAAGAAGGTCAAGTAGCTTGGGCGTTTCTTGGTAGGCTGTTTCGTTTTTCTTCTCTTTAGTTCTTCTGTACTAGTTATGAAGAAATACTCTTTCAAGCGTCTTAACGGCGTATCCCTTCTCTCTTTCCTGTCACAGGTATATATTCTGTTGGTTTCTTAACCATTTTTTCTTGGTCGATTCTGGCTCGTGCTTTCCTTGTCCTTTTCAACAGTCTGTTTATTTCTGATATCTTTCAACCCTATTTCGTATCCTATGCTACAGTGTGAAGATCAGCTTAAACTAACATCAGAATTTCTTGCGATGCCGGGATTCGTTTCTTTGTTTCTGTTTTATGCGTCGTCTACGTTGAGGTTATTAGCGACGGCACTGAGCGTGGTGGGTGAGCAATCGGGTGGACGCGGGTTCGAATCCCCGTCCGGGCATCCAGATTTTGCAATACATAAGAAAAGGGCGAAGCAAAGGACGAAGCATAGAAATTGGCTCGCTGCTAGAAGACGCTTAGGACCAGAAAGGGGAAAAATACAAGCTATTCACATTAAAAGGCTACCATAGTCACCCTATATTGGGATATAAGAAAAAGTCTGGTATTCTCAGCAAACGAGTGCTTGTCGCTATGATATTATATACTAGTTTTAACGCCCGTCAAAAACTACTGGAATCGTCTATGACGGAAAAGCTTGTAAGAAAAAACCAATAACGTTCATTTTAATGATATTTTTAGTGAGGGAAAGTATAATTTCAAAAACGGATAACTGTTATTTATTTGACTGATACATTTTGAGATTACATACGTTTGGTGTAAGCTTTCTCCGACGTTTTAATAAACTTAATTGTTTCTTAACTTCTGTCAAAAAATGCTTAGGTTATGTTTTAACCTAGTTCTTATAACTGATACAGATAATACAGCATAAACATCGAATACCCTTCTCCTTACACGAATTTCTGCATCTAGTTGTCGTAAATAAACAAAAAAGCAACATGTAAAGTTAAATGAGCATACGATTGCAACTATGATTTCCTCATACTAATATTTTTTTTTTTATCCTTCATCCACGTTTCTTTGTGAAGTTACTTCCACAAGAGACAATTAAATTTTAGCTGGCATCGCAATTACACTTTCTTTTGAAACTATAAGTGCATGAAAAATCAAATTCAATTATTTATTTCAAATGCACACTTCCTTCTAACAGTATGAGCGCAAGTCAGTACAGTTATTCAAATAAATTTTGATGAGTACCCAATAGTGATGCTTGATATACATCGATGTATCGAAAATATCGATGTTTACTGTTCGATGCATCGAATTAATTCGATGCATCGAATCAATTCGATGCATCGATTACTCTCGATGGGTAACGATGCATTGATTTATTTCATAGGAATAACGCACACGTTTATTTCCGAAGCGATAGAATAACAAAAAAAAAAAAAAAAAAAAAAAAAAAAAACAGGAAATTCTATCGCTTATAAATATTAAACTGTGGTAGCCAGCTCAGTACCATTAGTAAAACTTCTTTCGAAATCTTTAAATCAACAATGCAACAGAATACAAGGAAAGTGGGTTAAATATTATTTATGTATATTTTAGAGAAGTAATATTGTGATTTCTAAATTCGAATTAGATTAGAATCCTCAATACTGCCTCTCTTTCTGTGTTTCCTCTCTTTCTGTGTTTCCTCGCTTTCATTGTATTCTTTCTATCTTTTCGGATTTCTAATTTAGAAATGCCAGACATTCCAAAACTTCCTTTGTAAAAGACTAATTGAAAATGTAATTCAAATAAATGTCTCATCTTTCTGCTTTCTAATTTTTCTACTTTCCTAACCTTTATTAACCGATATATATATTCGATGCATCGAAACTATCGATATTTTTTATTCGATGCATCGTGAAACATCGATGCAAAGCTTCGATGGATCACATCAAAAAAACATCGATGTATATTCTCCATGAACATCCCTAGTACCCAAGCAGCGCTGTCGTGGCAGGTAGTGTAACTAATACTTCGAACATTACCGAGACGCGTCGAAGATTGCCGAGCCATGGAGGTGACCTCGTAGTCTCCAGGCAACGCATTTTTTAAAGAGGACGCTGGACACGTCTAGAGTCGGCACCAAACACAGCGGCGCGGCGTTCCATTGAGGATTAAGACAGTGACCGTTTTTTTGATGGCCTAATTTCAGATGTAGGTTTCAAACGGTATGTGCCAGTAACAATTGTTAGGATTGCTCAGTAATTTAATATAACCCAATTGCAATGGAACGCACGCTCCGGAGACTATGTCCCAACACACCCATTTACCCCGTTTCTTTTACCCACCCTACAAATTTCAACTTTATATTCTTTCAGCGTTTTTGATAAGATATTTATCAATTCTCTTGGTAACTTATTCAACTCCCTGACCCCCTTACCTATTAGGAGAAGGTTCCTACACCCCTGGTCTCTGTACTAATAACTAGGGTTCTGATCTTTATGAGAAGTCATATTTTCTTCCCGCCCTCCTTTTGAGCTGTACTGCTCAATTAAACAATGATTGAACGTTTCTGATTGTATTTAAATGTATTTCATGTAGCATATAAATGCATATTCAGGTTATTTTCCTATTTTTGGTCATTTTACGATACTTTTTATGCTCATATAGTCATATTTTGGGGAAAATCTGGTCATTTTTTAATAGTACCCGAAATTCGCTAGATTTTATAGATGAAAAGAAGTTAAGATAATTCTTATACATTTGAGGAAAAATCAAACTAATGGTCACTGTAATGGTCAGAATTCAGCTGTCAGGTATTATTGTCACTCTCTAAAGTCCAGGGGTGGCCAAACCGCGGCCCGCGGGCCGCATGTGGCCCGCCTTGAACATTTTTCTGACCCGCGAGATTCATCACACTTATACAAAATATTTTTTATATTTCATTTTTAGTGTTATATATTTCATTACAATTTGCGTTTAGTATCATTATTATAGTATTATCTATGTTTACATGTAAGAATGATAGTAAACACAATAATGTCTCATGATTCAATTTTTTCACTCCCAAAAAAAAAGTCTCTAGTGGGGATATATAATTTTATATGCGGCCTGCGGAGTTATGTAGCACTTCCAAAGTGGCCCACAAGATCATTTGGGTTGGCCACCCCTGCGTCTAAACGTTATGTTCTGCCCGCCTTTTAATCTCGACAAAGCAGCAGCAGCATGGCTGTGTAGTTTCGCGTCAATCAATGTCGCCAATACTTTTGAAAAAAATCCTCAGTTATCATTAAATCTGCAGAGGATCAGTGAGCAGGCCTACCACCACGCCGAAAACAAAATTTATGGAGTTACAATTTGGAGAGGATTATTTTAGTACAGACGAAGGAGTTGTTTTCTGTAAATTATGTGATATTAAAGTGACTTCAACAAAACGATTTAGCGTTTTATTTCCCAATGGTGCAGTGAGCGCACGGAAGCAAATTATTCTGTCTACATGAAAGCGATACTACTAGATAAAATAAATGCTGTACAATTGAGCATGTGTTGATGTATAGTAAATTTAAATGTCTGGTCATATTTTGTTATTTTAGGTCATGTTTACCCGTTTTTAAGTTAATATCTGCCTGCATATTTCTCTGTTTTTTTTTTGTCATAAATATCCGAACCTTACTCATAAGTACAGAATTACGATCGTTTTTTATTTTTTTTTTTTTTTTGTGGCTTTACGCCTTGTCGACGGCTAAGGTTATTATTGGTTGGATGGGACTGGGGACGAGGAACGGGAAGGAATTCGGCCATTGCATTTTTGAAGGAAGCATCCCGGCATTCACCTGGAGTGATTTGGGGGAACCACGGTAAACCCAAATCTGGATGCCCGGACGGGGATTCGAACCCGCGTCCTCCCGAATGCGAGCCCAGAACGTTAACCGTTCACCCATCACGCTCGGTACGACAGTGTAAATGTGTGACCATTTTACTAGTCTTCGGGTTGAAATGCTTGAGAAACATTGTAAGAACGGAAACATTAGTTTAATCATCTTACTAATGGAATTGTTGGCAATATAGTTTTGTCGTGTTCCAGGCCACATATCTGGAACAATTCTCGGCCTGTGACCTGACGCAAAAAAGTGTGGAACGCAAAACATGTGACCGCATCGGCCCTACTTGCGAGTGTCTTATCTTGCACTGGTTGCTGCTGTGTCGTAATGTCTTATCGCGGCGGCTGTCTTCCTGCTTCGAAACCACGAGACGGGCTCCGGTATCTGTGCCATTCCCTCACGAAACCTAGGGCTGCCCGAGGACAAACAGAATAAATTCCATCATACGACCGAGTGTGGTGGTGTAACGGTTAGCGTTGTGGCCTCGCATTCGGGAGGACGGCGGTTCAAATCCCCGTCCGGGCATCCAGATTTGGGTTTTCCATGGTTTCCCAAATCACTCCAGGCAAATGCCGGGACGCTTCCTTCAAAAGACCATGGCCGAATTCCTTCCCATTCATTGCCCCCCATCCTTTCCCATCTCTAAAGATCTCGCTGTTAAGAGACGTTAAGAAGATAAAAAAAAAAAAAAAAATCCACCATACGAGCATCATACTTAAAACTACCTGTTGTCCGTAACTGTTAATGTGTGCGTTATTCCATCATGTAGCAGTTAGCACACACTGATCTGGACAGGATATCTAGTTGGGTTGGAGAAACATGGGATTAAGATAAATGAAAAGAAGAGTCAGCTAATTAGATACACAGAGAAAAAACTAAGGGTTGATTACGAAAATAAGGTGGGGAAAGAATTGCTTGCTGAAGACTTCAAATCTAAGTATCTTGGCATTATATTTGATAACAAGCTTAACTGGGCAGGACACATTGGTCAGGTAGTAGGAAAACGTTTCAAAGTTCTGCACTTGTTGGAGAGAGTGATGACGGGATGTACGAGAGAAGTAAAGGAATTGAGTTACAAAACTTTGGTCAGACCATTGCTTGAATATGGTAGTGAAGTATGGAACCCACATTATGAGTATCAAATACAGGAGTTGGAGAAGGTGCAAAAATGGGCTGGTAGATTTGTTTCTGGAAATTACTACAGAAATCAATCAGTAACAGATATGATAAAAGAGCTGGAATGGGATTCATTGCAAGACAGGAGGAGGGTGAGGAGGATCATGGGAGTGTTCAAGGCATATATTGGTGATGAGGCATGGAAAGATATTGGTGTAAGAGTTAAAAGTAATGGATGGAAGAGAAAAGATGATTTTGGCACAAGGGTGTGGGGAGATTCTCTTTTTTAGGTAAGGGTGTCAGGGATTGGAATAAGTCAACAAGAGAAATGATGAATAATTTACCGAAACATTGAAAGAATTTAAAGCTAAAATTTGTAGAGGGCAAATGTAGGTGGGTGCAGGAAGGAGGGAAGATTGGTTTGTAGGGAAATTGAAACCGGAGCGTGCGCTCCTTTGCTATTAAAATAAAGACATTAAAAATGTTGCAGTGATGCAACTGATCTTAATAACTGAATGTAACAACCTAGGCCTGTTTGAAAACTTACATTCTTATCAAAGTTGGAATTAGCACACATCCGTGAGCACTACAACGTGAGAACATATTCTTTTGGATAAAATCTTCTCGGGGTTTCCACCGGGATAGCGCGTCAGTAAATATACAAGGCGGAAGATGGAGCCAGAGGCAGGCTCCGAAACGTCGCTGTGTATTTTTACTGACTCGGTGGAAAGCCTGAGAAGATTTTACGCAACTGACTTCGAGATGAATGCCGGTCCAGGGACACACTGCAGACACAGCCCGGCGCGCTTAACATTGGCTTTAGAAGTGGCAGGTTCAGGGGATACGAGTGTCCCACATTACTTAATTCCTGTATAAACAATATACACTGATCAGTAAGCCCCGGATTCTTAGGTTCGAACCTATTTTGTTCCCAACCTAATATTCTCGAAATTTTCATTTTCTCTTTCATCTTTGGTATAAACTAATAATATATGTAAATTTAATAGGACCTAAAATAACCTAATTTTTATGTTATGACCTAAAATGACCTAATTCGATTTTTAGAACCTAAAAGGACCTAATTCGATGTACTGATCAAATCCGACTGTAATTTTGTTACTTAAATAAAATGGACCATGGGCTATTAAATTGGACTCGGGAGACGCCACGAGTTCAAACCCCACCGTCGGCTGTTCTGAAATGGTATTCCGGAACAGTGGCTTATTGACAGGCTACGGCTGCTTCCTTTTTCCCCTTCCTTCTCAAAAATTTTGTTTCCTTCTTCTACATCGATCCAAGTTAATGTCATCTGGGTGATCCGGCCAGTCACCGTTCTCAGCTGTATCTATTACTACGTAAATCCTTAACTATAAGACACTGCAAATGTGAGCGGTATAGGAATGATCCCTTGCAGAGTCCGAGGGTGAAGCCGAAACTGGAAGGTAAACGGACTAAGTTTACGTGTAAAACAAATGGATTTATTTTAAAATTGGAAAAACTATTCACCACGATATTAAATTATGTGTTTTAAACTCATTGTCGATGGTAACACTGAGAAAAGCTGTAACAATGTGGTGTGGCTACTTCACATTTTACAAAGGATCACATTCAGTAGAAGCAAGTTTTAAACATAACATGTTAAATGTTAACAATCTCAGGAACGCAATACCTTTCTGAGAAATTAACAGTTGTATACCGTCATTGTTAGTGGTAACACAGAAACTAAAACATTGTGTAGGCCTACATACTTTTAGTTTCTTCTTTAAAAGCCATCATGCCTAAACAGAAATCCTCAAGAAGTAGTCTCCTACGAGAGTGGTTTGAAACGGATAAGAACTTGTTTATATATGGTAAAATTATATATTGTCAAGCATGTGTAAAACCAGTAAGTTTATTTTTTTTTATATACGTAGATCTTTTATTATTTCAAGAAATAAGTTAGATTTTATTTGTTTTCATTTCTAAAGTAATATAAAGTGATAGTCTACACTGCTGGATGAAATTTCATATTAACTGGGTATTATCCTGGGTGTTATATTCAGGTGGACTATTTTTATTATTGCCTTCTATATAGGAGCCCGCAGAAAAACTATCCCACGTACTACAGTATCAGAATTCAGCAACTCATTTGCAAAATGGTAGGTAATATTTTGAGACATGCTAGATCGGTTAATTTGCTGATGGAGGAAACAGTCGGAGGTAAGAACTGTAGAGGAAGACAGAGATTAGAATATATGAAGCAGATAATTGAGGATGTGGGTTGTAAGGGATACGTAGAGATGAAGAGGTTAGCACAAGATAGGAAGGGATGGATGATTGCATCAAGCCAGTAGAAAGACCGATGACAGCAAAAAAAAAAAAAAAAAAAAAAAAAAAAAAAAAAAAAAACAGAACCAGAGTTTCATTACAAGTTCATAGCTGGGTACAGAAGATTCATTTAACCTGCGTTTGTGTGAAGCTCTCACTGCCGCTAATATATCAGTTTCAACGGTCCAGAATGAAAACCTTTTGGAAGAATTTTGTAACAGAAAAATACCAGACGAATCCACTTTAAGAAAGAATTACTTGTCTCAGCTGTATGAGAAAACCATTGAAGAAATACGGGTGGACATTGCTGACCACTTCATTTGGTTAAGTGTAGATGAGACGACAGATGCCTGCAGCAGATGCATATCCAGCGTTGTTACGAGCAAACTCGCATGTGAGGAACGTAGTATACCCCATTTCATTATGTGCAGAGAACTTTCAATGACAAACAACTCTACTGTGGCAATTGCTGTAAGGGATACATTAAAGGTGTTGGGGCCAGATGCATACAGCTTATATGATAAAACCAGGGTAGTGTTTAAGGGGTTTTCATCCTCGAATGGCACGTCTCATCTGCCTAGCTCATGGGCTCCACTGGGTATTTAAAAAAATTCGGGAACAACATCCTGTAGTTAACGAGATAACTTCTTCAGTGAAGAAAATATTCCTGAAAGCGTCGAGTCGTTACTTTCAGGGGAAAGCTTCTATCAATACCCCTCCCTCCCGAGCCAGTAGTGACTCGATGGGGGACCTGGCTCTCAGCCACAACATATTATGCAGAAAACTAAGAGAGCATCACGGAGGTCATCGATTCATTAGATGAAAGCGAAGCTATTGTTATAGTAAATGCAAAGAAAGTGTTGCACTCAGTACCATCTGTACAGGAGTTGAGATATATAAAGACTAATTTTTACAACCTAGAATTTTCAATCAAGAAGTTCGTAGGAGGAACTCTACCGATGACGGAAGCACTTCAAATCATCCAAGAAGTGAGGGCCAAAGTGGCTCCTGGACCAGTTTGGGTGTCTATAGCTAAGAAGCAGGAGCCTGTTTTAGCCCGCAGTCGAGATTTCAAGAGGATGGAACAAATAAGTTGTGTTCTCTTTGAATTAGAGGTACAAGAAACTGCCTGGGAATCCTAAGGAAATCGCTAATATGAAGTTCGTACCTCTTACCTTATGTGGCGTGGAGAATAGTTTTTCCTCATTCAAGATAATTTTAACAGAAGAGAGAAAATCTGTCAAAATGTTTCATTGTTCAGTGTCATATTAGAAGTTTTAAATGAGTGGTTTACAATCCACAGTAAAGACGAAATGTTTTGAACATAATAGTGGTTTATGTCACATGTTTTAATGTGAACGAGCTATGTCATGTTAGACGTTTTTAAGGATTACTTGACATTTTATTGTAAAGTCACAACGTTTTTAACAATATGGCAGTATATATTGTGTGTTTTAAATTTTATTTCCCTTAAAAATGTGTAAGTTACTAAATCAGAATTTTAAAAACCTATAAAAGCCTAAAACATGAATTGAATAAACCTAAATTTGGGTTTTTAGATCCTAAAAATCCGGGGCTTACTGATCAGCCAAAACATTGTGACCACCTGCTTACTAGCATATTGGTCCACCTTTCGAACGCAATACAGCAGGATTCTACAAGTGGATTCTACAAGTATGGTACTTGGTAGGCTTCCAGAGGTATCTGACACCAGATTTCTACGCACAGGTCACGAAATTCCCTTAAATTACGGGCCAGCGGTTTGTGGGTGGGGCTCCTGGGAACGAGCATCTCGGAAACGAAAAGGCTGGTCGTCTGTTCGCGTGCTACTGTAGTGAGCATCTACGGAAAATGTCTGAAGGACGGTGAAACCACGAGTAGGCGACAATGTGGTGGACACCCACGCCACATCACAGAACATGGAGGTCGGAGGCTTACAGGATAGGGGGTGATCTGTGGCAGATCTGACGGAAGAGTACAATTCTGGTGCTTCCAGAAGTGTTTCGGAGCACAAGAATCGCAATGTTTAAGTTATTTTTATATAACGAAATAATTTAGATTAGTTTCATAAGCGCCGCGTTAGTGAAATCATTATTTCGTTTCAATGAAAGCAGTTGCATACTGATCGAGATCTTTGCAGATGGGACCCCCAGTAAAACATTTTCGGTTTGAAACACAGGAGTTGACGGAGGTGTAAAGTAGAGTAACCCAATCAGTAGCTGATGTGATAAAGGAGTTGGATTAGGAGTCATTGGAGGGTGAAGAGAGTGCTGGGAATGTACAGGGCATATGTTGGTGATAAGGCGTGCATCGATATTGGTAGAAGAATTAGGAGAAGGGAAGAGATGGCCCTGACCACAAGCTGGCACTCGATTCCATAGAGTAGAAAAAATTTCTTTTGTGGGTAAGGGCGTCAGGGGTTGGAATAATTTACTAAGGAAAGTGTTGAATAATTTACCAAAAACGCTGAAAAAAAAAAAAAAAGTTTAAAATTCTTAGAGGGGAAAAGTAAATGGGTGAAGGAATTTAACAGTGAAAGTATATGTATATATTCCTTATACATATATATGTATACACAGGGGTGGATCCAGGGGGAGCTAGGGGGCTGATGCCCCCCTCCCACCCAAAGTATCTAGGTCCACCGCCGACATTGTAATTTTGGAGACTTTTTTTTAGTTCTACAGATTCGAGACCCGAGGGGACTTTAAATACTACCTTTTGCCCTACTCAACCCCCCCCCCCCCAAAGCCAAAATCCACTGAAGGCAAGCCCCCCCCCCACCAAAATCCACACAAGCCAAGCCCCCCCAAACCAAAGTCCACTTAAGCCCCTCCCAAAGCAAAATCCTGGATCCGCCCCGGTATATATATAGGAAGAAGGAATGGGAAGGAATTCGGCCATGGCTTTCGCCTGGAGTGATTTGGGGAAACCATGGAAAACCCAACTCTGGATGCCCGGACGGGGATTCGAACCGCCGTCCTCCCGAATGCAAAGCCAGAGCCACGGTCGGTAGGAATTTAAACTCAACGTTCGTAAATGCAGATGGGTTGAAGTTTATCAGAAATATTAAGGTTAAAAAGTAACAAGAAATTGGTAATTACATGAATAGAGAAATTGTCACGGAAGCAAGTGCTGCAACACAAATTCAGTTCAATGCACACATTCGTTGGTGGAAGCTAAGAACTTGATTTCCGCAGCCTGTATTTTATTTTGCTGTCATTTATTCACATGTGCAATCCCCTTTAGGAGCACCTGTGTGTGTGTGAGTTGTTTTTTAGTTGTCGTGGTATCGCGTTGCGAAATCTCGCCTGGCTGGTTTTTTATCGCCGCTGGATTGTTTGCTGGCTGTTCTCATGACCCTATCCGGTTATTACCGGATCGCCAAGTGGCCAGCCAATGGCAAGGCGGCGGGGGACGGGTGGAGGGGGAACCTGACCCTGGAGTCCTGTCCTGTCCCAAGCTTATCTCTATGCGCTCACATTTCCGCTGTCGTCCATTCTTAATCTAATTCACCTTCCCTCTTGTCACACCACGTTCTCCTACCTACTAATATTTTTTGATCTATTTGATCTATTTAGCCTCAAAGCTATATAAAGCTAATTCTAACTTCAGATTCTGAGGTCGTATTTTGATGAATTTTAACGCTCATACTAAGAAAATAACTGGATTAGTGTTGTGGAGTTTGGGATCAGTATCGCAAAGCATTGATTGACAGGTTAGAGAAAGTACAGTGGGCGTAATGACAGGAGAGATAAGATTAGAGAAATAAGATGCCCTACTGATGCTTATGTGTACTTTTTCTTTCCTCGTGCTATTCTAGGTTGCAATGCCCAGAGTTAGGCCCTTCTCACACGACGCTACTCAAAGGAAACGGAACTGAACACAGACTGAAATTGCTAACTAGTTACTGACCAATGTTCGCACACGATACGACTCAAATCTCTGGAATTTCAGTCACTCGTGAGATTTGAGCGAGGCAACGATTTCTTCTTATTCAGATGAGGATGTTATATTATTCAAAGGAATAGGAGATTTAAAAAAAATATTTTAGAACAATTTTGCTACACCCTTTAATATATATAAATTTCTCTAACTGTATGAAGCCTGGAAAAATACAGATATGAATAGAATTTACGCCTTAATTTTAATTATGGAAGCACTAAACTGTTTTAAAAATTTCAATATAAATATCCCTGAAACCTCCAAAAGGATAAAAGGATACAAAATTTTTCGTAAATACGAGTATTTGTACCTGCTATCTATCCTCCCTAAAAAATTCACCTCTCTATTCCTTTTACAGAGCGTGGTGGGTGAACGGTTAACGTTCGGCCTCGCATTCGGGAGGACGTGGGTTCGAATCCCCGTCCCGAAATCCAGATTTTGGTTTTCCATGGTTTCCCCAAATCACTTCAGGCGAATGCCGGGATACTTCCTTCAAAAAGGCCATGGCCGAATTCCTTCCCGTTTCTTGTCCCCAGTGCCATCCTGCCTCTAATGACCTTGTGACGTTTCGACCATGGTAAGACGCAGTCAGCAGGAAATAATTCCATCTCACCCTCGGCACGTGTTTTCTTTAATTCATCTGACTGACATTCATCTTACTTCTCTAATCTTATCCCTCCTGTCATTACGACCTAAATAGGTTGTTGGGCGTAAGTCAAAGAAGGATTTCGGATATTTGACAACAAATTCAGACGAAAGCGACGTCGTCTGTTCCCCAGCTGAATTTATGTATCGATTCTGTGACACTTTCGTAAGGTGTGTAACTAGCAGTCACGAATCGAGTTTCTCTAACATGTCAATCAATCCCTTGCGAAACGGATCCAAAATTCCACAACAGTAAAACAGATGTGAACCCACGAGAGTTTTATAAGCTATTTCCTTAGTATGAGCGTTGCAATTCTTCAAAATACCACCCATGAAGCTTAAGTTAGAATTAGCTTTACCCACAACGCGAAGTTATGTGTTGGTCTCATTTCATGTCGTTATAATGACGCCAAAGTCAACGCCTGTTAAGAATATACAAAAAATTATCAAAAAAGTCCATTATAATTAAAGACAATAGGAAAGAGTTTTATTTCAACATTTGACTACGTGCTATAAACAACTTAGTTTATTTGACATTCGTAATATTTAGTAATTTACCACACAAAAAAAGTTACAAGTTTCTTTGATGTTAAGTTCTTCAACTGACGACGAAAATCGCCACTTTATTTCATCAAGGTTTCTTTTCTTTTTAGCCTTCTGAAACAGGATTTCAAATCACTTTAACAAATTGATGAAATATTAATTTGAAGTACGGAGGTCTGACTTAGGGAGTTGTCGTACATAGGACGTGTTTAACTTGACAGTTTCATACGTTTAATAAGAATGTTGAGTAGAAAATCTGACAAAGTGATACAGAATAGTAGATGTCAAAGACACTGCAGTGAACAGGTTGTTAATTTCTCGCTCTGGAGCACTGTAAAAACAATGTCTAATGCACCTCTTACTGAAAGCCATGATAGAGTAACTTGCCCCTGCCCAAACCTGAAAGTTTCGAAACACATTTTGTCTTTCGACATCCACATGTTCAGATATACGCCGTCAGAATGCAAGCGAGATAAGGTGGGGTTCCAACTTAGCCACCCGGCCACTTTCTCGACTATCTGGCCCGTGCACAGTTACTGTCTGAAAGCAGTGTGTGCGCTGTGTGCCGCCAAGGTCACTGTGTCCTGGGTTCGACGACCGCTCGGCCCAGCTTTCTGCAACCAACCAGTCAGCCAGCCTCATAAACTCGAACCGAGGCTGCTTCACACTCACAGCATATCACTATATGCGTCATAATTAATGTCTTAAAATTTTTTTTTTTCTGTTTCATGTTTTTTTTTTTTAATACTAGTGCGATTTTATTTTTTCGTCGTGTTTCTCTGGTTTTTTATTTCAGTCTCTATTACAATGTTCAAGCTCGTAACCGGAACAGCTTGGACTCTTCAAATTCACATACTACATATTTTGTTGACATAATTATTTTCCTACTACTAGCTGGATCTGCTCTGTGAATTTTCTTCTTTCTTCCCTCTCTGTCCGTCCTCTCCACCCCTTTCTCTTCCTCTAGGTCGTTTACCATTTCGTGTATTTTCCTCGGTATTCTCTCCTTTATTTTCTTTACATGTCCATACCATTTTAGTCTGACCTTCTCTATTATCCTCTTTTACTGTGTGTCTAATTGTTTGATTCCTTATCCAGCCCATTGCCACAACACCCATTCCAGAAATATCGTCTCGCTTGCTTGTACGCTGGGATGTCGTTTCTCCGTTGTCCAGGATAGGCCCGCAGTTTAAATTACTCCCTTGCTTGTCTGTAGCACATCAGGCTTCTGATACTTGCCTATAGTCACAGTAGATTTTTAAATCAAACAAAGATATTTGTGACGCATTTTAATTATAATCAAAAATATCAGCGAGACATTTGCAGTGGTGTATTAACAATAATAAAAAAGTAAAAAATCATCAATGAGACCTTGTGCCTGCAATCGAGTGCCAGCTTGTGGTCATGGTCGTTTTTTCCCTTCCATGCATTACTTTCAATCCTTACTCCAATATCTTTCCACACCTCATCACCAATATACGCCTTGTACACTCCCATGACCCTCCTCATCCTCCTCCTGTCTTTGCAATTAATCCCATTCCAGCTCTTTTATGATATCTGTTACTGATTGCATTCTGCAGTAATTTCCAGAAACAAATCTAGCAGCTATTTTTTGCACCCTCTCCAACTCCTGTGTCTGATACTAAAATGTGCGTCCAATACAACACAACCATACTTCCCTCGTACATCTCCTCATCACTCTCTCCAACAAGTGCAGAATTCTGAAACTTTTTACTACCACCTGTCCAATGTGTCCTGCCCAGTTAAGCTCGTTATCGAATGTAGCGTTAAGGAGCTTGGAGGGATACTGCTCAACGAATTAGGGATAGAGCATGGAAGGGGAAAGATGGCTATGACCACAAGCTTGCATAAGAGAGTGGGAAAATTTTCTTTTGTTGATAAGAATGTTAGCGACTGGAACAAATTACCAAGTGTAGTGATGAATAATTTACCAAAAACACTTACTGGAATTAAAAATTGTAAATTAGAAAAGTAAATGGGGAAGAATTTAATATTCCAATTATAAAAGAAAATTTAAAAAAAGTATATAAAAAATGGGGTAAACGGATGACTGGGGGAACTGCCTCCATCGGAATTAAATTAATAATAATAAATTCAAGTCTTCAACAAACAATTCTTTCTCCACCTTATAATCATAATCAAAGTTTATTTTTTTTTATTTGTGTATCTAATAAGCTGACTCTTCTGTTCATTTATATTCATCTCATGTTTACCAACCCAACTAGATATCCTGTGCAGATCACCCTGCAACTGTTTACAGTCCTCTACAGTAACTTGGTGACTTAAGGGGGCATCCATAAATTACGTGAGATGTTTTTTCGGATTTCCGGACCCCCCGCCCCTCTGGTGAGACTTCGTGAGATCTGGTCCGACCGCCAACCCCCTCTGGTGAGATCTGGTCCATGAAACCTACCCCCTAGAAATCGCCCTCGCAACTTTTTGAGACTTTGTTTTAGGTCTCACACTCCTAAAGCCGGTTACACCTACCACCCAAAAAGCGACTTTCACATTTGTAGACCTTTCATTTTTTTTTTTAGCTCTACAGTCCAACAATATTATTTCCAAAATCTCATGCGAGATTTCCGTGTACCACCACCCCACCCCTTGGTGAGATTTCGCCGTACTCCCCCCTATTTCACCTCACGTAATTTATGGACGCCCCCTCACTAAATCGCTAGAATATCCTAGACCGCTGCTGATGAAATGTTCTGGCGGGACACTTCGTGGGGTTGAACCAAAATACACGAATAAATTTAATTATTTGGAAGTTAAATTTCAGGTAAGAAGAGGGGAGGTCCCGGAGTACCCCCCCACGTAGTTAATGGACTGGTGCTGACCTTGACCTCCTCTGTGAGCTGCTGCTCGGTCATCTTGAGCTTCCTGGTGACCTGGAGGCCGTGCCGCCGCAGGATGCGGTCGCACTCCTCGTCCACGGCGTCCGCCACGAGCACAGACCTGATCAGCAGGGACATGTTGCGCGCTGCTCCGCTACCGGCTCACTGGCTCCAGCGCCCCGCGCCGCGCCTCTTATACCCGCCGCTAGTACGCGCGCCCGCCGACAGAGGCGCCACCGCCGACCACACGCCGACAATTGTCTGATTAATCGCGAATATCTGCAATCAGCAGTGCGCACGGCGATAACTCCTGCCACCAGTTTTTTTTTTCGCCTCGTCGACGTCGTGGTGGGAAAGGGCTGGCGACAAGCAACGGGAACGAATTTAGCTGTGGACGTTTAGAGGAACCGTCGCAGCGCGTTTGCCTGGTCTGATTTGGGGAAACGATGTGAAACCCAAATGTGGATGCACGGACGGGACCGAGCGTGGTGGGTAGGGATTGCAATCCAGCAAAGCGGGATCACGCAATCCCGCATCATTAGACAGTCTGGCGGATCCCGCACAAAATTAAGCGGATCCGCAATCCGCAAAATCCGGCGGAAACGCGTGTCAGTCTGCGTGACTCGCTGCCCCACTCGGTCTCTGTCGGATATTTTGCACTGTTTGCCTGTACCCTTCCAGTTGGCATTTGACTCATGTGAACAAGCGTTTGTTTTTGTCAACCTTCGTCATTCGTAAGTAAATAAATACACTTTTAGGTATTCATCAAAACTTACGTTTGTTTCGAGTACACATTTCTGTAATTTGAGTTATGGTGCGTATTTAGTACGATTTTCTAACTATATAATTATTTTTTAAGTGTCGCACACGTTATCTGAACTACAGGGTTACAGCTTTTTATTCACGGTTTCATTATTTCCATTTTCTGTATTTCTGTATTTACAGATAAAGTAATTGTGACATTTTCCTAATTTGCGGCTGAAAATTTGATTATTCGTTGATATGAAACTAATGTTATCGTAATTTTAACGATCGAATACCTATTTATTTAACAGCTATCAAAAGGAAATTGTATATCCTTTGACTTATTGTTTTTTTGGCCGCTACCTCAATGCGTTTCTTTGACGAAAGCCACCTGCTTATATGTGCCGCTCAGGCTTTCGATTAATCCCTCTTCTCCTTGTTATTATTTCGACTAAAGGTAAAAAAAGTTATAATGAAATTTTCACGGGTGTATCACCGAATTGTGTTTTAGGAACACCATACTTCGACGGCTGCCTCAGCCGTCTTCCTCACGTGTGTAATTTCTTGTGTTTGCAATGAAATCCGGAGATACAACCTATGAGGACTACACTGCAATCATTCGCCGAGAATGTCTCCTTTCTTACTAAAAAATAATAATTTCCCCTCTAAAAACGTCGTTACGCCACATAAGTAAATCTGAAATACTTGACAGTTTACTTGTTGGTGAATAGTTTCTTTTAATAACATTGAATTAACTGTAATATCAATCAAGGAATCAGGAGATATAATAATGAATCACTCAAAAAAGGGCCAAGTCCCGTGCTTGTGCAGTGACAAAAAGTTATGAGATCTTATTCTGAGTCAAGTCTACACTTTACAGAGTATATTCACTTCACTTTGTGAAATGGAATGCTTTTCTCGGTGTTATGAAACGTTTATTTAGATTTAAAAAAAAAAAAAAAAAAAAAAAAAAAAAAAAAAAAAAAAAAAAAAACTCTGGTAACTTGGCCATTAAGCAAACCATATTTTTAAACGTATGTGATAAATTTATTGTAAGGCACATAATATGACCTAAGACTCAATATTTTCCATTTTTATTATTTATTTATTTAAAAATTGGTTTAGATTAAAAAAACAAAAATGTAAAACCTCGAATACACTTAAGACACGCTAAAAAGTTTTAATGTTATTTTGCCAATCAAAATATTGTTAACTGTTAATTTTTATCATTTAAGATTAAAATTATTTATTAATTTTTATTTAATTTATTAACGTTTTAAGTAACTATGTTTTAAATATATGCGTTAAAATACTGTTTGTACCAATCCCGCGTGGATCCCGCGGGATTGAAAACACTGCGGGATTGCAATCCTTAGTGGTGTGTGAGTGGTTAACGCTCTGGCCTCGCATTCGGGAGGACGGCGGTTCGAATCCCCGTCCGGGCATCCAGATTTGGGTTTTCCATGGTTCCCCCAAATCACTCCAGGTGAGTGCCGGGATGCTTCCTTCAAAAGGCCATGGTCGAATTCCTTCCCATTCCTTGCCCCACATCCTTTCCCGTCTCTAAAGACCTCGCTGTTAACAGACGTTAAGCAGTAAAAAAAAAAAAAGAAAAAAAAAATTAATTTAGCCAAGTAAAAGTGATGTTGAAAACAGAAATTTCATATTATACACAGTTGAGCGGCGATAATCCGAAGTAGCTTGGATTATCGATTTGTTGTGATTTCCGGTTTGTATAGTTTTTCTTTTGCCTTTAAAATTACATTAAATACGTATAAAGATGAATGTATGTTTGTTTCTCTGTTTGTTCTTCATACAAATCCACAGTTTTCATCCGATCTCGATGAAACTTTGCACAATTATACTTTGAAGCAAGGAGAAAAATACTGTCTACATTTGGTTGAAAAATGATCTGTATAAATAACAAATGTTGTCTCATAACTTCGAAATACTACTGGACGGCGATTGACAGACGCATTGGATATGGACGTCTCTATACTGTTTTTCTGTGTAGCGGTCAAGCAGCTGAGTGGTTAAAGCGCTTTTTTACATATGTCGTGGTCTCCGGTTCAAATGTTCGTGGAGGCTAAGATTTTTAGAAATTGTTTTTGATCGTAAGAGTCACGCCTGGGCCGTAGGTTATTCGGATTGAATGTTAAACTGTAGATATGAGAAAGTTAGGGGTGCAATGCGACTCAAATTGTAGGTAGTCTTGCAATGTTGTAGGTGTACACTTTTTTACGTTATAATGATCCCTCAGGGGTTGTTCGCAGTCAGTGTGTGTGTGTGTGTGTGAATCGCAGTAATATTACTATAAATACGGAAGTAAGTCTCTGTCTTTTTGTTACATTTTGACGACTATATGGCTATATCGATATTGATAGAATTTGATAAGAAAATCTGTATGAAGGGCGCAGGATATTTTTTCCAGTATGATTAACAGTTGTAGTCACGAAATTTTGAGACCTTATCGAATGGTGACAGAAATATGTTGGAAATTGATTCTCTTCAAGAGACAGGTTCGACGGTACAATGGTATAGTGATAGCTTTCCTGTCATATTATTCCGACTCGATATTGTTTGGGACCAACAACTTTCTATATTTAATTCTGGCAAAAAAATTCTTAATCCACGCGTACGAATTCGCGGGTACGAGCTAGTAATATATAATGTTATATACCCCATGCAAAAGAAGCCTCTAATTTTCTTCTGCTTCATTTTGGAGACTCTTACCCTTCCTTTTAGAAGATGAACACGAGGCCATGCTAGGTGTGTAATGATACTAAAGTCAACAGGACTCACTAACGCAGCAACTAAATAACAAAGGCTTAGGGCAAACATGGCGGGTTTCAGGTTTCTAAAAGAAACTCAAAACTACCGGCACTGAATTGTTGCGTCGTCACGGTTACAACACACATTCAGAATCAAAACCAGTGCGTGGTTGGTAACGAGGATATTGCAGCGACAAACGCAAGATGGAATATTCATTGTATGTAGTTCTTATTAGTGGAACTTATGAACAAAATATGTGTACCGTAAATCTGTAAGTAGAGACAAAGTTGACGCTTCTGTAAACTACAGCACAATTCGATAGAAAAAATTAAAACGGTTTTCGGATGATTGATGTTCACATTACGGACGCTCTCTCCAGTGGCGTAACTAGGTCAACAAGGCCCCTCTGGCCAGATGGGCGACCTTTCTTTGCTTTATGTTGCTGGTAGGGGCCCCCTGAGCTGAGGCTGGGGGCCCCAGAGTTGTACTTGGGGGCCCCAAGAGCAGTGAGGGTCTCCGTTTGTCTCAGGGGCCGTTGCCAGTTTGCCGCGAATGCCGTGGGCCTCTGAACTACGCTTGGGAGCCCCCAGAGGTATGCTTGGGGGCCCCCTGAGCGTAGGGGCCCCGGTGCACTGCATCGCCTAGCCCCCTGGTAGTTACGCCCCTGGCTCTCTCTCTCTCTCTCTCTCTCTCTCTCCTTATTTCTCTCTCTCTCTCTCTCTCCCTCTCTCTCGATATACGTATATATATATATATATAGAACCTACAACATATATAGTAAAATTTTTTGTCCACATACACAAAAGTCAGACATTACAACACAGTTATCAAACCTGAAGCCCTGTACGGCAGCGAAACTTTAACACTACACAGGAAAGGTGACCTAGAAAGCAAAAATATAAGAAAGATCCTCGGCCCAGAAAAAAACAGATGACGGATATATACTTAAATCTCGAAATGCAACAGAAACACTGTCAAACCTCGCGGCAGACATCAGGAAACGAAGATTAAGATTTTATGGACATATCCACAGACTTCCAGCAACAAGACTCATTCACAAAATTTTGACGTACATAGAACACGTAAAAACTCTGTCCTGGTCTAGGAGATCAAAAAAGACTTGGAAAAAGTCCACATAAACTCATCAGAACCAAAAACAGAGAAAAAATTAACCAATTGGAAGTACCGCCGGAGAATGAAGTGACTAAGAGACCAGGGACGAAGTGGACTGAAGAAAGGAAGAGAATACATCGATAAAAAAAAAATGAGAGCTGTATGGAAACTCAGAAAACTGAATCGTAAGGCAATGCGCTACTGATGAGGGGGCTTAAACCTGACTCTACAGGCTGATGTCTTTCGGAATAGTAGGCCTCTACGGCGTGTTTTCGTGTTTTAATCCACTGCAAAGCTACACAATACTCTAGCGCTCGGATCTTTATGACCAAAAAAATGGAGAAATATGCAGGCAAATATGACCTTAAAAACTGGTAAATATGACGTAAAAATAACAAAATATGACCAAACATTTAAATTTACTATACATCAAAAAATGCTCAATTATACATCATTTATTTTATCTAGTAGTGTCGCTTTCATGCAGACAGCATAATTTGCTTACGTATAGTCGCTGCACCATTGGGAAATTAAATTTTAAATCATTTTGTTGAAGTCACTTTAATTTCAGATAATTCACAGAATAGAACTCTTTCATGTGTACTAATATACTCATCCCTAAATTCCCTTACGTAACTTCGCACTTCCAGAAAATTTTATTTTCGTCATGGCGGTATGTCTACTCACTGATGCACTGCAGATTCAACGATGACTGAGGATATTTCATTGAGTTATTGATTGACGCGGATCGACACAGGCATGCTGCTGGGCGGAACATTACGTCCAGAAGACTGAGGGCCCACAATAATGTTTTGCACTGGGGCCGTTTTGACCCGGCTAAGCTACTGTGACAATAATGTATAGCTTTAATTCTTGACTGCTGAATTCGCACCATAGTGAAAATTAGTTTTTTCCCCCACGCCTATATGGCAGAAGTACAGTTCTATGAATAATTATCTTAATTTCTTCTCGTCTATATTGTGGTGTGACAGCGTCACCCACAATGAATATAATTAAATTGTTATTAATTATATTCAATTTTATTAATTATATTCAATTTTATTAATTATATTCATAATTTTGACGTGTAAATATCGTGAATAATGGGGGTTGTATGGATAAATTAAATGGGTATTTAAACCAGGGCAGCCCAAGGTAGAATTGTTATAAATTTTATTTTCTGTAAAGCTCGTGGCTCAGAAAGGTGGTGAATATTGGAGGCTGGAAACTGCCATTTTCGGACGGTTGAGAGAGGGACAATAGAGGACGCGGCGACACATCGGCGCCGGGCCCACGCGGCTACATTTCCGTTAGGGTAGGAGCGCTGACCTCGCCCCACTCCGCTACTGCACTGAAGGCCATGCAGAAAACGCGCGGAGGGATGCAGCGAATGCGAGACGCGATATCAAACACGTGACGACGGACATGTGTAGATAGCCAATCATGAACATTTATTGGGGTCCACAGTACTAATTTTAGGGAGTTTGTTACATGTGGAGTGGCAACTTTCCGAAGAAGAAGGAAGGAGCCATCTTAAGCGACACTTGCTGCCAGGACGAGTTGGTGAACAGACGTGTCAGCCGACACGCTCTCGTCTGGTGATCATTGTCAGGTTGTGATCACTCTCTTGCTTTGGGAAGCGAGATGTTATATGGTATGCCTACCATTATCTGGAAGTCGTTCTAATAACGCGGTCGTACCCGCTTATCTGACTTCCACGGCTGCAGTGACATTGTGCATGTCACGCTCCTTCACGGCGATGATTTTATGGTAATGTACCAGATGCAGACGGTCACTATTCATTGGGTTTTAACGGACTTGTGAACCCTTAAGCGGCACTGGGATAAGACTCTGCTCCCGCCACTAAAAATCACTGAGCTAGCTGATTTTATATTTCACTGTAAATTTCAAGCATCTTGCTAAATGTAAATTCATTTTGATGCTTTTTCTTTAACTTTATACGGCGCCCCTGGGATATTCTTTTGTTACAGTAAAATGTTAGCTTCAATTTGGTGGCCTGTGTTGCCATGTTGTTCAATGTTAACTTTGCTGTTTTTGTTTGTTGAAATATTTCATTCAGTTTTTTGTTTGCTTACAACGGCGGATTGTAAACGTCGGGTATTGCTTGTTTTATTGGTCTAACTATGTTTAACGTAAAGTTAATTATTACCCGGCCTTGTAAAAGCCATAAGAATCAATAAATGGGATATTTTGTGTCTAATATTCATGGTTCTGGTTCCATTTTAGCTCGCCCCACCACTATTATTATATTTTATATGCATTTTCATTTTTTTCAGATTTATATTAATAAACCTACGGCCTCCGAAAGGAGGGCGGAAGAGCGGGGAGCGGTTCAGGGCACCCTCTTGCCCTTGGGGTTGGAAACGGCCCCTAAAGGTGGATGAATCAGAAATGATCAACGGCATGGGGATGCAGAAGGCAACGGGAAACCACTGCATTAAAGACCCAAAGGGTATCCCGAGGACATGTAATCCTCTCAAATTACATATATCATGATGGCTTCTTCCTGGGTAAAATATTCCGGAGGTAAAATAGTCCCCCAATCGGATCTCCGGGTGGGGACTGCTCAGGGAGGAGTCATCAGAATGGATAGAAACATTCTACGAGTCGGAGCGTGGAATGTTAGAAGTCTGAATAGGGCAGGTAGGTTAGAAAACTTAAAAAGGGAGATGGAACAACTTAAGTTAGATGTTGTTGGGATTAGTGAGATTAAATGGAAGGACGCACAGGATTTCTGGTCTGGGGAACACAGGATAATTAGCACACAAGCTGTCAATGGAGTCACTGGTGTAGGATTTGTAATGAACAAGAAAGTAGGGAAACGGGTGAGTTATTATGAACAATTTAGTGACAGGATTATTTTGATGAGGTTAGAAACTAAGCCCGTCCCAACCACATTAGTACAAGTATATATGCCAACGTCACAGGAAGATGACGAAGAAATAGAAAAAATATACGCTGAAATTGAAGAATTAATCCAATATGTGAAAGGGGAGGAAAATCTAATAATCATGGGTGATTGGAATGCAATAGTGGGAGAAGGAAAAGAGGGGAATACTGTAGGAAGTTTTGGTCTAGGAGAAAGAAATGAGCGAGGAAGCAGGTTGCTAGAATTTTGTGAAAGACATAAGCTAGTAGTGGCGAACACACTGTTTAAGAACCATGCAAGAAGAATATACACCTGGAAACGTCCTGGGGATACAGGCAGATATCAGCTAGATTATATCATGGTCAAACAGAGATTCAGGAATCAAGTTCTAGACTGTAAAGCGTACCCAGGAGCAGACATAGACTCGGACCACAATTTGATAGTAATGCAGTGCAGGCTGAAATTCAAGCGAATAAGGAAGCAGTGTAAGCAGAACAGACTAGAAGTGAATAAACTGAAACAATCTAACACAAGAGAAAAATTTGCAGAAATGGTAGACTTAGGTCTAAGAATTAACTGTGAAAGGAGCTCAACTGAGGACGAATGGAATGCATTAAAGACCGAAATAATGAAAGCTGGCAAAGAAACCTTAGGCTTTAGGGAACAAGCTGCCCGAAAACGTTGGATCACAGAAGAAATTTTGCAGCTGATGGATCAGAGAAGAAGGTACAAACATGCTCAGGATGAAGCAGGAAGAGAGCAGTACAGGCAATTTAGAAATCAAATAAATAGGAAATGCAAAATAGCAAAAGAAAAATGGCTACAAGAAAAGTGTGAAGAAGTAGAAAAGGAACTGGTCGTAGGAAAAGTAGATGTTGCATATAGAAAGATCAAACAGAATTTTGGTGAAATGAAGAAAAGAGGTATGAACATTAAAGCTGCCGATGGGAAACCTCTTTTAACCTCGGAAGAAAGAGCTAATCGATGGAAGGAATACATTGAGAAACTGTATGATGGGGACGACTTGAACAATAGTGTATTGGAAAAGGAAGGCGATATCGACATTGATGACTTAGGAGATCCTGTTTTGAGGACAGAATTTAATAAAGCTCTGACTGACTTGAAAGCAAATAAGGCAGTTGGAATTGATGAGATCCCTGCAGAACTTCTTAAATCTCTAGGAGAGGAAGGAATCGAAAGATTATTCAAGCTGATATCAAAAAGTTATGAAACAGGAGAAATTCCTACTGATTTTAATAAAAATATCATCTTCACACTTCCAAAGAAAGCACAAGCCGACAAATGTGAGAATTATCGCACAATTAGTCTAACATCACATGCTTCAAAATTACTGACCAGAATAATATACAGAAGGATGGAAAGGGTAGTTGAAGATACAGTAGGTGAAGATCAGTTTGGGTTTAGGAAAAATCGCGGTACAAGGGAAGCAATTCTGTCTTTAAGATTAATACTTGAAGGGCGGATCAAGAAAAACAAAGATACTTTTATGGCATTTGTTGATTTAGAAAAAGCTTTTGATAATGTTAGGTGGGACAAGATGTTCAAAATTTTAAAGAAGTCAGGCCTAAAGTATCGAGATAGAAGAATACTCTATAAACTATATAAGAATCAAGTGGCTGTAATAAAAGTAGAGAATAACGAGAGACATGCATCAGTTAAAAAGGGTGTTAGACAAGGTAGTAGTTTCTCCCCGTTAATATTCAACTTGTATGTAGAAGAAGCAATGAAGAAAGTCAAAGAAAAATTTCCATGTGGCATAAGTTTTCAGGGAGAAAAATCAGTATGCTACGATTTGCTGACGACATTGTCTTATTAGCAGAGAGGGCTGAGGATATTGAAAAGTTGTTGAATGGCATGAACAAAATACTGAAGGAAGACTTTGGACTTAATATAAATCAAAGTAAGACAAAAGTGATGAAATGTAGCAGAAATGATACCAATACTAGCAGATTAAATATAAAAATAGGATCTGATGCAATAGGAGAAGTGAGTGAGTTCTGTTACTTGGGAAGCAAAATTACAACCGATGGCCGAAGCAGGAATGATGTTAAAAGCAGAATAGCGCTAGCAAAAAGAGCCTTCATGAAGAAGAGAAACCTTTTAGTTTCAAATATTGATCTAGGAATTAGAAAGAACTTCTTAAAACTCTATGTGTGGAGCACAGCACTTTACGGTAGCGAAACATGGACTTTAG
>JARYHS010014238.1:0-23478 GCA_031002005.1 Vandiemenella viatica | reverse complement strand
ATGATTGTAAATTCTTTTGTGAATAAGTATTGCGAGAGTTAAGACAACTCTGTAAACAAATTACTGCAAATTTAACGTGATGAATTCTCTTTTTGCTGATGACGCGTTCATACATTAAAATACTTATTGAAGAACTTCCAGAGTATACAAAATCAAGAGATCAGCTAGCTATTCAATGTCTTACCAACAGAAATTAAATGTTATCTACAAAAACCCAACTACTTTAAGTCCAAACTGAAAGAGTTTCTGCTTCAGAATCCATTTTACCCTGTAAAAGAATTTTCTTCTTGGAATTTGGTAACTAAGAATGATTGATAAAATAGTATATATGGTGTATGGAAGGGAAAGGTGACAAAGTTGTCCACAATTACTAAAATGATATATGGTTTTTCTTTCTGTTGAAACTTTTGACAAATGAAGTAATTACACTGTTTACAAAATTTCACTCATATATTGTAACTAACATGGGATAGCATGCACTCAAAAACTGCTGTAAAAAATTATGATACTAACAGGTTTTTAAGTAATTGACTGCTTATGAGTTGTGGTAACTGGTTGGTAAGAAAATAACTGGTTGTTAGATGCTGGTAACAAGTTTATACACTGTTCCACATAATAAGTATTAACTAACTCGGGATTGTATTTGTAGATTACAGGAAATATTGGTTATACTAATGGGTCATAACTAACTTCTTGTCAATATATAATATTATCAGTTATATAGTAATATTGACATTACTAATAAGTGTATGTACTGTTCCACATCCCCGAGATTATTCTCACATGGGATCAAAGTGAACATATCTATCTATCTATGTCAATAATGAAAAGGCTTTCATATAACTTTAAATATTTAACATTCTCCAGTATAACAAAAGGTATAGTGTGTTTAAAAAAAAGTGAAAATAAAGCATTTATCATAGGATGAAAATTATAAGCTTGAAAATGTTTAAAACAATTTGTACCCAGTATTGGTGTTTGTACTGGTGAATTGTTATAAATAATAGTGTAAGGGTTAGCAAAATTATACAGTACTGCTAAGCACTGACAGTTAAAGAATAGATCCATAACTTGAAAAAAAAAGCTCTAGTGTTGCATTTACACAATAAAGTCAAACAGTATTTACAGGACTTCAAAGATATAGAAACTGTTTCTTAGAGAAGCTAATGATATGAGGGTTGTGATAACAAAACAAGATGAACAGAAATTTATATTATTTAGTGACACTTCTTAATATTGTGAAAGTAATCAGATAGTAGTGTACTTATAAACAAAATCTATTTTATTCAGATACTGCCAGAAACATCGCAGGGAATCTGAGAAAAAATTTACTGGAAAGGGGGAGTTAGTTGTAACCAAACAGGATAAAATCAGTAACAATAAATAAAAGTGTAGTAAAGTAGTGTTAAAAAATTGAGAGTTTAGCATGAAATGAGGCAAATGGAAAGGGTACTATCATGGAAATGTAGCAATCACAGTAGTGAGTCTGATGGTTATTTAGGTTACTGATGTTGAGACCAGTTTATCTACTTTGTCTGCTTGCTGTCTGTGAGAAATTGTCCTACTGCACAGCTGATTAATGGTGAGGGCACAATACAATTCGGTATAATAGACAAAAGTGAGTTTATAATTAAATAGCACACTATTTCTCTAATTTTTAAAGATTCCATCTATATTTCTAAAACACGAGCAATTTGAGTAGCATCTTGTATGAAAATGTTTCTTGCTGTTTGCCGCAGAAGAGAAGGGCATGGGGATGCGATTGCTGTGTATCTGCTGGTTAATTTCAGATTTGAAAGAATTATTATTAAAAAGTATAAAGTGCGCCAAGTACATGAGGGGACTGCACTAGGAAGAGCCAATCCAGGAATTGTTCCAGTGCACTGTGATAAGAAAGGAATTTCATAAAGGTTCAAAAGGCCATGGCTGAATTCCTTCCCATTCCTTGCCCCCCCATCCTTTCCTGTCTCTAAAGACCTCGCTGTTAGAGAGACGTTAAGCAGATAAAAAAAAAATCTTAAAGGGTGACAATAGCAGAGTGATAAGGTAGGTGATACGTTTTATTGAAAGATAAAATATTCCTGACAGGAACATTGAGATGTTGGTTCGTGACCGTTTGTCTCCCAGCATTCCTTCCCAGTGGAACATGAGCAGTATATACAAAGGTGGGGTAAAGAGGGGAAATTGAGTTCATTGAGAGATCTTGTAGTGGACATTTCAGGAGTTGATAATTTGATGGTAGAAGGAAGTGTCACAGTCTGTGGTGTGTGTGCGTGCTCAGATAAGGAGTATTTGCATTGTAAACAATACAGTAAATGAAGTTCTGATTTTTCTAATGTTTAAAAATATTCATTTTAATAAGCAAGGAAATGAAGGCACGAGCGCTGTGACTAACATATAAACACACACACACACTTTACAATAATTAGGTATTAACCTTAATTATATGTGGTGATTCTCATTGTGCACACATCTGCTCCCCTTGCCATATATCTCATTAATTTACACGATTAAGGCTAATACCGAAACATTGTTAAGTGTGTTGGCATTTACATGTTCATACAGCCCTCTTGCCTTCATCAGTGGTGAGTGATGGGTTTATAATCCCTGTTCTGCATTACTTCCATTGTCTAATGGCATTTTAACTGTCACCATTATCATTAATACTCATTCTATGAACACATCTTGGACTATGATCATCTTGTGTAATAGAATAAATAATTTTATGTACAATATTTCTTCTAAATGAAGAAGTTAATAGAATGAGATGACTATTTCTACTTTGTATATCTAACTTTTACTTAATTTAGTTGTTTTCTGACATCTCTGATTTTCATGTTTGTTAATATGAATAATGAATTCTTTTTACAAATATCATGCTTTTTTTTTTAAATGGTATTTATTATTTTGTTTCTCATTTTCCAGGAGGTGGATAAAAACAAATACGCTTCAACAGATACATATGTTGCCCATTTAGCAATCTTGAAGGATTTTCTTCTGCTGACAGATAAAAGGATAATGTACATTGTTCACAATGACATCTTTGGAGGGTGGCAGGTTTGTACCACAACAATTTTTTTTTTTTTTTTTTTTTTTTAATGATTTGCCGTTCTAGCATCACAATATTGTATAATTTAACACACTTTGAGAGATATAAAGGTATCCTTCATAAACTTGCCAAGTTTGGTTATCATGAGTCAAAAATTTGCACTTGCCTGCTACACAATTATAATTACTACTATTTGTCTTCTTTAACAAGTCTCCATATATATATATAGTTGGCTGCCAGCCCCTTGCGTGCAACCATCTCACTTCTACTGAGGAAGAGTCATGCTCGAAAATTCTATTCTTTGTGTGTTCGTGATTTTTTGTGTACCAACGCCACTAGAATCCCCTTCTTTGGTAAGAGGTGGTTTTTTATCCTATCCTAATGTTCAATATATCCGCTTTTAGCGCCTTTGTTTCGTAACAATCTATATATATATATATATATATATATATATTATACCAAAGAAAGATAGGGAAATATCACCCAACACTTACCACAGATGAAGGCAGCTGGGAATGACGAACACAAAAAAACAAAAACAAGAAAATTGCAGGTGTGTACACAGAGACAGCTGTCATTCACCAGACGGCAGTCTCTGTGTACACACTTGTCCCTGCCTGGTAGCCTTAGCCTGCCCTGCCTTAGCAATTTTAAGGCTTTGTTCAGTTTTATTGTTATTATTATTATTATTATTATTCGAAAGAAATTATCTATTAGGGACTTGAGCCAGAAGGTCAAATGTTGACACACAGAATATTACTTGGCTACATAGAAGCTGTCAAAATTTTAATTTATAGGCATGTTTTTATTGCTTCATCTGTTGTGATCTTCAGGTGATAACGACTGGTCAGGATTCCTTTAATTTGAGCAGAAGACCACCTCTGTTGCATAATAAAACAATGGCACATAAAACAGGTTTTTTGGCCCTAAGTATTGTGGTACTCCATTACCCCTCCACAACCTGTCTTTTATTCAACTGATTTGGCTTCAAGTGACTTCTGATAATGGCCAAAACTGAAATTGACATTGAAAGGGAAACTTTGACATTACTTGTGACATTTGTAAGGCTTTGTCAGAAATTGTAGACAGTTTTGAAGAACAATTTTGAGAAATACATCTAAAAAAATTTGAATTAGCACTCATTATTGTATTGACTCACAGGGTATCTATTTTGAGTTAAAAGTAATGTAAACTATATATTTCATCCCCTATCATTCTCTCCAATTGGGCAGACAGTGTAGTTCGTAATACATTGCAATTCTGTCGCTGCCCAAATGCAACTTCTGCATTACAAAGCCATTGGCTTTATAGAAAGTAGCCATCCCAAGACAGATAACAAAACGTTTTATGCAAATAATTCTCCTCTCAATCAGTTCTCTCTTCTTAATGTGGTTAATTGAAGAATTTGTATTAAACTTAGCATAGTTACTTATTCTGTTTGAATATGTTTGTGGTTATAAGTTCAGAGTATGCTGGAAGTCAAGAAGTATTTGCTAAACTGTTTATATATATATATTTAATTTGTCTAAACATTACCAATAGAAATGTTCCAATATGGCAGTGGAAGCATTTGGTATTATGGACTGAAAGCACCCTAATTATCCTGGCAGTTATAGGAAGTTTGCAATTTTAAATGTTAATAGGTGGTATTTTACTGCATGAATTGGTTACTTCCATAAAAGTTAATAAAGAGCTGATTAGTTGTTGCAGCTGGATCCTCTTGCAAAATTTGGCAATAGTATAATAGTTTGTTATGGAAAAGTTATATAGCTAAACAGACTGAAACTTATTTCATTGCATTGCAGGTGGATTGGAGTCACACCTGGGACACATTGTGTCCTCCCCGGTTGTTAGATAAAGGTGTCTTCATTGCAACATCGGAAGGAAAGAAAAAAGTTCTTGGTTTGTTTGGATCAGGAGAAACGGGCAAGATGCTGCTCGTGAAGGATCCAGAGCAACGGCAGGTTAGTGAATGAGTGTTACAAAATACGTTCTCGGTTTATTCTACCAGCGTGGACACAGGTCCGAATCCCTGTCAGATTTGGGTTTTCCATGGTTTTTTCAAATCACTTAAGGCGAATTGTAGGATATTTCCTTCAAAAGGCCATGGCTAAATTGTTTCCCAATCCTTCCACCCAGTCCTTTCCCACCTACAATGACCTCAACATCAGTGAGAAGTTAAAAAATTTATCAATTCACAGAAATTTTGTTTTTAACTTTAGCTAAACCGAGCCTGGTTGGTGACTGGTATAGCTGTGGCCTGGCATTCTGGAAGACACATGTTCAAATCACCACCTGGCCATCCAGATTTGGCATTTCCATGGTTTCCCGAAATTGCTCCGGGCGAATGTTGGGCTAATTGCTTAAAGAGACCATGTTCAAATTCCTTTCTGTTCCTTGTTTCCCACTGCCCTTTTACAATCCTCTCCAGGCTCTAATGACCTCAAAGCCAATAAGCTGTAAAGCTTGAAACAAAAAACTTCATTGTTTTAATATATTTCAGAAAAATCTTTGCTCTTAATACTTGCTAGTTTCCGAGATACCCAGCAGTATTTAACATTTTAGTCAATGTGCGTTTCCAAAGCTACTATAGTGAAACTAGTTTGATTCAATAAGACAGATGTTTACATCAAGACAGATGTTTACATTACTTTTTATACCTCAAATTTGAAAAAATCTAGCATCTAATTTTTCCATTCATTTGAATTTCAGCTATTCTGCATGTTGCATTTGTCTTGGCGTTATTCTTACTATCTGCTCTGTGAATGATTGAACGTTATCTATTATTTTGTAAACTCCTGATGTGAATTTCAATGATTCTTATCACAGAAACTGTTTCATTTTTCCTTATTGAAAGGTCATAATCTTCCATGTATAAATTCATAGAAGCACTAAATCATACCTGAAGCTGTAAGCACCTTAGAATTTTGGCAAATTCTAGTTTTGCTTAGGCAGGACTTAGAAATTTCGAGAAGTATAGTTTTCAACTTTAAGGAATTTTCCTGTAATCTTGCCCACAGTTGTAATTCATCATAAAAATCATTTTAAAGTGTATTTATCATATCTGGAAACGTTTAGTTTAAGAGAGATGCCCATTTGTTCATGTTTTGAAACGCGCGATCGGAAAAGTAGAAATTCTAAGATTTGTAATATCTTTAAATCGCGTAAAGCTACAATCGATCTTTTATCACCAGATGTAGTCAGCACTATCCCCGATATTTTGGCAGTAAAATTAAATAATTTGGTAAAGATTAATTAGCGATTTTAATTAAGAGAAAATAATAAGCTTTTTTATTAAAAGAGATATTAAATTAAAAATTACATCAGCAGATAGCCCTAATTAAGAAGATTTCGTACATATAGTGGTTTCCATAAAAAGTTTTAGCATTCGTCTGGTAATTAAGTTTTTGAAAAATAGATTGTCGCGGATTGTTGTGCACGCGCGTAAAATTCCATAACACTTAGGGATTTTCCCCAAATTAGAATGTGTCACTACGCGGAGTTTAAACAGCTAAAACTTTAAAACTAATTACTCTAAATTTCTCAAGTGACTGCAGTTGGACTTCTAGTAGATAAGTCCAGATACTGTCAAAGTTTAAACATTTTTTTAATAGTCGGGATCGTCAAATAAATTACACACACTTTTAGCTACGCGGAAGCCAAAGGATGTGATACAGTTGCTGACGTCACTGGTTCTCGTGGTTTCTATAAAACAACCCCGCCGCCATTATGGTCTGTCTGTTCCTGCCTGTGGTTTGTTCCTGTTGGTCGTCTGTTCCGGCTAGTTCGACCATGTTGAAACTTTCGTGTGGTGTTATATCATAACTTTAATGACTGTTAAGAACTTTTAAATTTACAAAAGGGGTTCAGTCGGTTTAAATTTCTCTCCACAACCTGCAAACTTTGGAAAAGTGTGTTCGATTTGCCTGCTCAACTGTTAAATGCAATTTTGAACTTGTGATTCTCTTGAAATAAAACGTGGAATTTTGGAAAGTGAACTTTTATCATTTCATAGTTATCTTGCAACCTTTTCTCTATTTGTGGTGTAACAAATATTGTGGCGACCTCAAGCATTTAGGTTGAGTTATCCGGCTACATGGTCAATTCTAAATTATTTCGTAAATTTTCCATAGAACTTTGAGTCAACATCAAGAGTAAGTTGAGGCTATACTACAGCCCCAGTATCAGCCTTGGGTCTTACAAAGCCTAGCATTTGTTTGTTCTGTCATATATCCAGATATCTGCCTTTCATTTATCAATTTTCTTAAACATTTTCTGAAAGTTAGTCTGTAGTCTATGTGCTTACTTTCTCTGTAGCAATCAGGACTACGAGATTTGCAGATACTTGTCCCATTAAGTTAACATTGGGTGAATTTGATTTCTTATACGTTTCGTTATTATAGTCATTCTTATTCCTGTTGGGAAAAATGTAACTCGGCCTGGTAAGTAAATTGTAACATTCAGGTCTGCTATTTGGAAGAACATATCCCCTAGATTTATTTTTGATGGTTTCCAAAATAACTCGAGGTGAATGCTCAGATGGTTCCATCAAACAGGCTGTACCAGATTTCTTTCCTGTTCTACACTAAACTCTATCGTTGCTAATGCATTTCCATGATACTTTGGAAGTAATTTAAGAGTTCAGAAAATATTTATATTACTATGTGGATCACTTGATAATGGCGGCAGAGATTGCGACCACTGAAACGTCGTGTTTGATTGATAAACTAACTCGACTAGTTACCCGAGAAAATTTTATTAATTTTCAACACTGAAAAAACCTACAGTCTTATATGTGGTATTGATTGTCAGGTTAATGTTGAAAGTAATGAGTAAAAGCTGATAGGACAGGTCTGCCTCAGTCTCAATAGCAGGCTAAAAACTGCCAGTCTACTGATCAATATTTTTACTTAATTTTGTTTTCCAATTCCATTTCAGGTTATGCTGGGTGTTTAGTTGTTCATTCTCCAATCATTCATACTATTGTTAGTTTCACTACTTTTTGCTTTTCTTTCTTGGCTGCACTGCCACAATTTGGATGTCAGCACACAAGTAACCTTGTTGGTGACACACCTTGAAGGTCAATCTACATTGAGGTGACTTCCAAATATTCCTTTCCACAATACTACAGAGACTTTCTGTGAAGTCGGGATATAATTATGATGGTAATGAGACTGGAAATGCTTTAAGGCAATCAAAGTGAAAAACAATATGGGAAATAAATCTATCACTCGCACAAATGGAGAGCCATGACAAACACTAATTACTCTTTACAACATTTAAGCATAAAACCTTTATCATTTATAGAGACGAGACACATCACACTGAGAGTTGGCAGGATATAAAGAATAGGAAATAATTCTAAATAACAAAAGAGGCTACGTTGCTCGGGAAGTAGAGTACTGACTATACTCAGGAGAACCAGGGTTTAAATTCGTATAAATGCCAATGATCTTTGTTCATAACTGAATGTTGAGAATGACCTCACGGCCCACTTGGCCTGTTGTCCAGTAACCGTGGGAGTGTCTCCCTCAGGAAGGTAAATAATGACCAGAACAGTGCTGACAATGTCATCTCCTTCTTAATGTTGATGGTTGTAATGGAAAAATGGTCCTCTATCTATACGAATCCTGCAGGAAATGGCATGTACTGTAGGAACTCCATAATCTTAACCTTACGTGTAGAACACATCTTAGATCATGAAGGCCTGGCCTAAGTGCTGTAGCCCAATTCTCTCACTTCCCTCTGCTTGGCATTTGAATCACCTCAGATTTTAGTTTTCCATGGTTTGCCAAAATCATGCCAACTGAATGCCTGGGTACTTCGTTTGAAAGGCAATTCCCGATTTCTTTCCTGTTCTTTACCACCAATCCTTCCGCAGCTCTAATGTCTACAGATCCTAAGCAAAACAAACCCTCATTTCCCTGATACATCCTGAAATCAACCTCTAATAGTCAGACCTTCATGCTGAAATAAACTTAATGGCTTGAAAGTTTTTCTTTGTATATACATCAAAGTTATTATAAGTTGTAGAAAAAAAAATAGAATGGGGAATGAAACCTTCACTTACCACTGACGACTGAATGATAGCACTTAAGCACACAAAAAAGATGGAAAATTATAATTATTGAGTGTACACCCCTCATTGGTGGAACTACATGGCATGCACAAGGCAGGGTCAAGAGATAATGTGCATGTAATGTTCTTTTGCCAGTGAATGGTATACATCCAATAATTACAATGTTTCATCCATTGTGGGTGTGAATGCCATCCTGCTATCATCTATGATTTCTTTCCCTATCTTAAATTTTATCTTTTGTTTCCTTGCAACTAATAATATAAATTGTCTTCTCTTTGTTGTAGTGGCTTGTGACAAAGATGAATGAGCTCATGAAGAAGTGAACAAATCTGAAAGCTCTAAGGTTAAGGTCTTCCGGTTCTGCACCTTTATGTGAATATTTCACTGCATCACATAGCACGCATGAGCCAACTGAAGAAAAATATTGTCTCCGCTTCAGCCACTCTTCATGCAGTACAAGAAATGAGAAAAGAAAAAATTATTGTTTGCAGTTTCGATATTTGGCTTAACAGAAAGTTCCTGATATGAACATGACATATTGTATTTATGCTTTATCTTCCACTTTTTGGGGAGGTTTCCTGTTCATTCATTTTTAGCTTGTATCAAGCTGTGATTCTTTGGTGAATTGAGCTTGTTGGTACTCTCTAAATATATTTTTGATTTGGTATCTGTTATAAAATTGTTATTCTTTCATTGAAGAAGAATTTATCATGGTTGATAATTAATGATGATTAATTGATGATATTAAATTGTTGTTGTCGTTGTATGAACAATGTCATGCAAAATTCCAATTTTGTTTTTTGTTAGTTACCATTTTGCAATGGCCATGAATATTAAATATATTGCAGTCTGTATTAAAACACAGTTTTGCGATAGATTTTAAACTGTCATAAATTGTTAAATTATACATTTCATAAGGGCCACCTGTCATAAAATGTTAAATTAACATTTCCAAGGGCCACCTGCCCATATCAGACAACCAAAATTTTAGCTTTAAACAAAGAACCAATCTGATGCACAACAGATGATAATGTACTAGAAATCATTTATTTTCGGAACTGCTATTTACACTGTTTGATATTGAGTATTTTTTAGGCTCTTTAGTTTTTAGTAACTAATTATAACACAAAAGCTTTTATAAATTGTGCAGCTGCTTTGCTAGTAAATTTTATTATAGATGAAATTTGTTAAATGTCAGTCAGAATATAGAGCAAATACCTGGCTGAATTTTCTCTAGGAATTTAGTTTGAAATTGGCATTACTAGCAAAAGGCATTTTTTGTTAAAGTTTAAAAACAATAAAGACATTGTGCCTCAGTTTGTCATGCAAGAGCTTTTATTTTTCTCCACTACCAAGCCTGATCATTAAGCAGTAGCATTTGGGCCTGAAATTGCTTTCTTTATAAAACAGATTCATTCTGATGTTTCAAGATTAAAGGTGTTTGGATGATTGTTACCATTCCAAATCCACCATTCGCCCTCAGCTCTTATGACCTTGAAACATAACATCATAATAACAAGAAAAAAATATCCTTGTTAGATGATAGCATGATTCAATACTTACATTTTCCATAGATCCCAGAACAAGAGATTAATCTTGTAGAAAGTACAAAGGAATCAATTTACAGCAAATTAGAAGTATACAGCAGAAGGTGCACTGTCCTACACCAATATGTTTTCTGAATTACATCAACTACTTTTATAGAAATTACCTGCAATTATCCTATTTTTACTTCAAGTACCGTAATTGTGTATATATACTTGACCACTATGTTGAAACTTCAAACTTCAACAGCTCTCTACATGATGTTCTTCTGCTAACTTTGCACAATTTCTATAACTCACTTTTGGACTGTAAGTACTCTATCTCTTATCAGTTGAATTGCCGCAGAAGATTATTACATAAGACATTAAGCAAAATAAACTAATTTCTTCATACTGAGATCACATATGGCTGAAATTGTATGAATTGTAGTATGTGGCTGCAACCACAGGCACATTATTGACTCCAATTTAAATTTATAGTAGCTGAAGAAGTTGAATATTTTCAAATACCTGGGAAGTCTTGTAGAGGAAAGAGGATGAATGATATTAATTGAAAAAGGAAGGCAGGAGAGGCATTTTAAGAAGTGTCAGAAGCCTGATATGTAACAGGGATGTGACCAGTGAAGTAAGAGAGTAATCTATTATGTTACGGTCTTACGGTACAGTGCTAAAAACCTGGACACCGAGGAAGTGAGTTATTAATAGGATGCAAACAATCGAAATAAATTTTGTAAGACACAGAATAGGTGTTACAAGATTGGATAGGATAAGGAAGAGACTATGGTAGTATAGGCTTGTTAAAGACAATGGAGGTGCAATGAATACTGAAGATTCCAGTAAATAACCCAGAGGAGACTATGGGTATGACTACACTGTAACCAAATTTGGCTGATTTTTCTCTGCCTATATTGGCCAAACAAGCAAAATAATGCAACAATATGGATTCCAGTGGATGTGGGTAGACTATCACTGACCTACTCGGCTGAAATCCTCAAAACCTGCCGACTGCTTTCACCAACCAAATAATTTTGTTCATTCAGCCTAATTCACATCATTGGTGCTTTGTATTTGGCCATATCATCACATTGAAATGAGAGTAGAAATGCATTTTCCCCTATAAACACTTATTATGACTTGTTTTGATATTTCAGTAAATTATATAAATTATCTCCTGAAACTTTTCTTTTTATTTCATACCTTTTCATAAATTTTTGATTGTAGTCATCAACAGACCAGACTATATTGTTGATTTATATACACAGAAAATAATGTATATTTATGAAATTAAAAATAATCATATAAATCTAATGTACTGCAGCTAGGGTTGCCATCCATACTATATTACAGAATATTGTTCTTTATTTTCCGCAGGCAAACTTTATAATTTACGAAAGCAATAAAGTACGTTAATGCTTTTTTTTATCCAACTCGTATTATCACCTCACTGTTTATGTTCAAAACTAGTATTCAAACTCGTTCTTAACAAACTGTTATTAAGTATTCGGCACACACTAATGGATTGGAAGTTTCTCTTGTTTCTGAACGCAATTGCCATGAAATGTTGATCAATCATTTCACACTTGACGTGTTTGTTTTGTTTGAGGTTACTTTTGATTCACACCATATCTTTTGTTAATTAAGAATTAAATCTGTTTATATTTTAGTTTAAGACTGTATTAAAAAATCAAGCATTGCCAGAGGTGAAGATCAATTTTAAGGCCCGTAAAAAATTGCAACAGAGACCGAGATTTGAACCAGGGACCTTTCGTAGCCAAAATCGCATGATCTAACCATCTGAGACATCTGAAAAAATTTAGAAGTAATGAAAAATATTTATTCAAATATATTAAAATAAATGTACTTTTTTCTGTACAATATACTTTATTTTTGCTATCTCAAAATACAAAAGTACTTTTATTGTACCATATAAAAAAATTAAAAGGTGTGTTACCTTTGTCATAGCATCTGATTTTTTTAAGGCAGTCAATAACGTGAAAACATCATTTGTTCATAAACGATTGGAAATTATCAAACTCCCTCAATACGCTTCTCCAAATCCATCAACCGGACTCTATCAAAATGGCGGCAGTGTCGTTTGAACTAACTTCAGTTGAGTGGATGCCTAAAGTCTGGGCCAGTGTAATCACTTTAGTCTGCAAAATCGGTCGGAAGAGCTAGGTTGCCTATTCAGCAGAGTAAAAAATCAGTTCAATTGAAATCATAACCTAAGGGATAAATGGTCGAAAGATGTGGAGGAAAGATGAGAGTATTGGTCAAAGGGATGATGGGAAGTAAGGAGAAAATGGAGAAGCTTGTGCACAAAGTGGGCACAGCCAGTAGTTAGAAACTGTTGATGATGCAAACCTAGACATTTTTCCCCTCTTTACCTGTTGAATGGACTGACCTGCAAATTTTATATGTATGTCATGTTAAACCTAGCAACATATTTCCTCTGATAATCTAATCTGTGCGACTTTGTGAATTGCATACATCGAGTTTTATAAAAGTTTAAAGACAGGTTGTTAGCTGTGAACCTGTCTGTGTTCTGAGACATAACTTGAAACATAAATGAATGAACGCTTTTTGGTGTATCAAGTGTATGTAATGTTCTCAGACCTCCTGCCGGGGAAATGCGTCAATCTAATGCGACTTCATCTTCTAGCGAAGTATTGTGATCCTGGGGTGGTTACTCTTATATAGCCCTTGCTGCTCAATGGTTTCCACCTCCACCGTAGACATGTTTCAGGAGGTGGAACCAGTAGCGTAGCATTGAGATTCAGGTAGTGGGGACATTTTTCATAGTTCCTTCTAAAATTTACCTTTTGGCTAACTCAAGCTCCACCCCCCCAAAGCAAAAATCCACTAAAGGCAAACTCCCCAACCAAAATCCACTCAAGCCAAGCCCCCCCCCCCCCACCCCAAGCCAAAATTCCGCTCAAGCCCCTCCCAAACCAAAATCCTGGATCCGCCCCTGAATATTTATGTTCTTGTGAAATCAAAACTGTCTCTCTTCCGTATACTCTGTAAAGCCACAGCTGACTTTATCACATGCCCCATGTGTAAACAACTCGTCTGCACCATACAGTGCTAAAACATGAAGCTCACTCTATGATCAATATACTGCTACCCACATTTGCAGGGGATGCAATGATCACCAGACTGTATGGGACTCAAATCATTCTTTGCTCTGCATAATAAATCCTTTATCTTCCTGGTTGCATGGAAGAAAGTCTTCATGCCAGCTTTTCCTACCAATCTCGCGATTTTTGCTGTAGTTGCTTCAGTGTAAAGTAATACATTCAGTACAGAAATCTGGAGTATTATTAATTCCTATGCCTCCTTGTCGTCTGCAAAAAGGACACCCCACAGAAGTATGGTATGTAAGTGCAGAATACAGATCTAGCACACCTGTGGTACCCAAGATAGAAACTTGTGAGACACAAGTCTTCCACACCGTAAACCACTTGCATGCGTCAATGACCACCATGGCTTGACGGAGGAACATCACATGTCTTGGAAAACAGGCATATTAGCTTCACCACCCAGATCGTAAGCACAGTAAAAACCTTTATTAAAAAATAAGGTGAGTAAAGTGCAAAAGATATTAATGTGTGATGATGCTAATGACTTATGAGCCTACATTCTCCTGGGCACCTGATGCTTCCCTATTGTAGCAGACTTTGCAGCATGATATGGCAGCTCCATGATGCTCGAAGCCCCTGCTACCGGATGTATGGTACCAAAAAAAGCTGAACCGAGAAGTAAAAATCCCCTTGTGGCTTTGGTGGGCCAAGTGTTTTCCAACATGCACAGAAACATGAAGAAGACATGGGCTGCTAGACTACCCATTTCACAAGGAACCCTTGCAGAAAGACATAGAGCGAAATATTAAGTGTTTTGAGAATATTTTTTGTTACTACTACCCTCCCTTCAACTTTGGTGAGTGATGGGTATATTTCACCAATTCTTTGCTGTAAATATCGCTTCACAGCATTTCTTCAACTCCAAGGCTCTTAGATAGATAGATAGATAGATATGTTCACTTTGATCCCATGTGAGAATAATCTCGGGGATGTGGAACAGTACATACACTTATTAGTAATGTCAATCTTATATATAAAATTCTCGTGTCACAATTTTCGTTCCCATACTCCTCCGAAACGGCTTGACCGATTCTCATGAAATTTTGTGAGCATATTGAGTAGGTCTGAGAATCGGCTAACATCTATTTTTCATCCCCCTAAATGTTAAGGGTAGTCCACCCCTAATTTTTTTTTATTTTTTAGACAAAATTTTTATTTTTTATTTTTTTATGATACAACATAAAAAAATACATACAATCCTAAATTTTCACCCTTCTACGATCAACCCTTATTTTTTAAGGCACTCAACTGTTTCCATTGTGGCGTAATGTTGAAAAATTACAGCTAAAAGTAAATATGCGCGTTCAAATGCTTCAAGATCCATCTGCTGAAACATTTTCAAAACAACTCTTAGATATCGCTGATGGAAAAGTTGTTATAGATGAAACTGGATACGTAAAATTACCGACCGATTTCTGCACAATCGCTGATTCGCAAGATACTCTCATTGAACAAATATTTCCCGATGTACACACACAGTACATAAATCATGAGTGGCTTGCAGAAAGAGCAATTTTAGCGGCCAAAAATGTAGACGTTGACAATTTAAATCTCAAGATACAAATGTTGTTGCCAGGGAACTTGGTATCATATAAATCTATTGATACAGTTTGCGACGACAGCGAAGCAGTAAATTTTCCCACACAGTTTTTGAACTCACTGGATTTGCCAGGCATAATTTGCAATTAAAGGTTGGATCTCTGATTATCTTGCCTCGTAATTTGAACCCGCCCCGGCTGTGCAACGGTAAGCGATTAGTCATTCAAAAATTAATGAAAAACGTGATCGAAGCCAGCATTTTAAATGGCAAGTTCCGAGGTGAAAATATATTAATACCACGGATCCCTATTATACCTACAGATGTGCCAATTCAATTCAAACGTATTCAGTTTCCGATTAGATTGGCATTTGCAATGACTATCAACAAATCCCAAGGTCAAACGATGTCTATTTGTGGCTTAGATTTGAGAACACCATGTTTTTCACACGGACAATTATACGTGGCATGCTCTCGAGTGGGTAAACCATCCAGTTTGTTTGTGTTAGCTAAAGATGGACTAACAAAAAATATTGTTCAAGCTATAGCATTAAGAGATTGATATTGTTTGTTAGTGTTACTGTCGTAATTGATTAATTAAAGATATATAATTTTAAGGAATAAATTATAATAACTTAAAAATAATGTTTGCCTTTTGTTATTTTTATATTCCCGCATCGTTCACAGCGCTCCATGCCTATTTCACGCATATACCACATTCTTACATACATACAATATACACATTCTTACATACATACATACTTACAATAAGTAAGCTATTTTTTGTCTACACTAGAAATTACTTGAAAGTTATTTATATGGCAAAACAACGTTTGCCGGGTCAGCTAGTATTACTATATAATTGATAATATTATTATATATTGACAACAAGTTAGCAACAACCCATTAGTATAACCAATATCGCCTGTAATCTACAAATACAATCCCGAGTTAATTAATACTTATTATGTGGAACAGTGTATACACTTGTTATCAGCATCTAATAAACAGTTATTTTCTTACCAACCAGTTACCATGTAAGGTTTCACTGTAATTTGTGACTACATATTATATTATGTTAGTTGCTATTTATGTGGAACAGTACACACACCTATTAGCAATATCAATTATATTACCAACAACTCATAAGCAGTCAATTACTTAAAAACCTGTTAATATGATAATTTTTCACAGCAGTTTTTGAGTGCATGCTATCCCATGTTAGTTACTATATATAAGTGAAATTTTGTAAACAGTGTAATTAGTTCATTTGTCAAGTTTCAACAGAAAGAAAAACCATATATCATTTTAGTAATTGTGGATAATTTTGTCACCTTCCCCTTCCATACACCATATATACTATTTTATCAGTCATTCTTAGTTACCAAATTCCAAGAAGAAAATTCTTTTACACAGTAAAATGGGTTCTGAAGCAGAAACTCTTTCAGTTTGGACTTAAAGTAGTTGGGTTTTTGTAGGTAACATTTAATTTCTGTTGGTAATACATTGAATAAGGAAGCTCCAGTAAATGTTAGCCCTTTCTGAACAATTGACAGTGATTTGTAATCCTTGTGAATATTATATTTATTCCTAGTATTATGGCTATGTATGTCAGCATTAAGATTGAAGTGTTCAGGATTTTCTACTACAAATGATAATACAGAGTATACATACTGTGCTGGCATTGTTAGAACACCCAGGTTTTTAAATAGATTTCTGCACAGTGTCTGTGGGTTTGCTCCACAAATAGTTCTTATAGCACGCTTTTGCAATTTAAATAGTACCCTCTGTGCTTGTGACGAGTTTCCCCAGAATGAGATGCCATAAGTGAGCAGGGAATGAAAATATGCAAAATATACTAACTTTCTGGTTTCTATATTAGCTATTCTAGATATTACCCTCAGTGAAAATGTTGCAGAATTCAGTTTTTTAAGAAGTTGTTGAATATGCTGTTTCCAGTTCAATTTGTTATCTATATATACACCCAGGAATTTTGTGAAACTGCTTTCATCGATTGCTTTTCCTTCTGATATCACATTATAGCTGTCCTTTGTTTTATTTTTTGTAACAAACTGAAGTAACTGTGTCTTTTCTACATTAAGTATTAGTTTGTTGGCATTAAACCACCTGTTAATTTTCTTTATAACTTCATTTGCTGTGTTTTCGAGGTTTTGTGCTGATGGGTCTTTCAAGGATATGCTAGTATCATCTGCAAAGAGCACCATGTGTTCATTATCATCTAGTATATGTGGGAGATCATTTATATAGATTAAGAACAGCAGAGGACCAAGAATTGAACCCTGAGGCACACCACATTTAACTATACCCCATTCTGAGTTTATAACATCTCCTGTATTAACATCTTTCAGTGATACACATTGCTTTCTATTTTCCAGGTATGATTTAAACCAATGTCCTGGCTTACCACTAACTCCATAGTGGTCTAATTTACCTAGTAGAATTTCATGATCAACACAGTCAAAAGCCTTAGCAAGATCACAGAATATACCTAGGGAATTTAATTTTTTATGCATTGATTCCAGTATGTTGTTTACAAAAGAAAAAATTGCTGAATCTGTTGAAACGCCTTGTCTAAAACCAAACTGTACTTTACTGAGTAGGTCATTTTTTTGTAAATGTGCATACACCCTTCTGTACATTGCTTTTTCAAAGATTTTTGAAAATGCTGGTAGAAGTGAAATGGGTCTGTAATTCTCAATTTTTGAGGTATCCCCCTTTTTATAAAGCGGTTTGATTATTGACTTCTTGAGTGAGTCAGGGAAGATACCTTCTTCAAAAGAACTATTACAAATATGACTAATAACTCTACTAATGCTGGTGTTACATTGTTTCACTACATGGGTTGAAACCTCATCATAACCAAATGACTTTTTATTTTTGAGGGATTTAATAATTTTTTCAATTTCATTTTGACTGGTGGGAAATATAGACATAGGTGCTGTTTTTGGTGACAAGGATTTAAGTATTGCTATAGCATCCATATTCCCAATATATTTTCCTTTTATTTTTTCAGCAACTGTTAAGAAGTAGTTATTGAAAGCATTTCCTACATAAGAGGGGTCAGTTACAAGCTTATCATTAATGCTTATAGATATAGGTTTATGTTCAAGGGATGATACAGTTGTTTCTCTTTTAATAATGTTCCAAACACTTTTTATCTTATTATCTGAACTACTAATCTCATCGTTTATGGCCAAACGTTTAGCTTCTTTTATTACTTTGGTTAAAATTCTACAGTAAGTTTTGTAATGTTGTCTGAGAAGCATATTATCAGTATTCCTAACTTTTACATACAATTCCCTTTTATGTCTGCAAGATGTTTTAATACCAACTGTAACCCAATTTTTGTTTACTCGTTTTTGACCAATTGGTGCTAGTTTTGTAGGGAGACACCTTTTGTAAATTTCTAAAAACCTTTGGTGAAAGTAATTGAATTTATTGTTTACCCCTTTTAATTTATAAACAGTGCTCCAGTCCTCATTGAGAAGTTCATCATTTAATATTTTTATTGAATTGTTCTTTAATGGCCTAACTCTGACAAATCCTTTCTTTTTGTTACATTCATTTCCCACAACATCCAAAATATTTATTTGAGCATTATGGTCTGACAAACCATTTTCCATTGGAACTGTTTCATATATTTCTAATTTATTGTGCTCTACAAAAATGTTATCAATAATGGTACTACTATCTTTTTGTGTTCTAGTTGGGAAATTTACAGTTTGATAGAGATTGAATGATCTAAGCATTCCTAGAAGATAATCTGTCTGGTTACATTCTACAGCAAAATTTATGTTGAAGTCTCCACAGAGGATAATTTCCCTTTTAGTACGTGATAAGTTTATTAGAACCGCCTCAAGTTTATTACAAAATTTACTGAAGTCTCCTGTGGGAGCCCTATAAACTGTCAGCACTATAAGATATTTGTTTTCTAATTCTAACTGTATTGCACAACATTCAAAATCTTTTTCTATACAGTATTTACTTACATCTAACGATTTTGTCTCGGTATTTTCGCTTACATATATTGCTGCACCACCCATTCTCATCTCTGACCTGCAATAACAAGAAGCTAATCTATATCCAATAAAAGGGAGGAGACCTATTTCAGAATTCTTCAGATGATGTTCTGTCAGACATACGATATTTATGTTAAGATTCAATGATTTTTGGGTTTCTTCTATAGATATTATGAACTCATCAAGTTTGCTTGAGATACCCCTAATGTTCTGATGGAACAAAGCTATTTTAGACTGACATTCTTTATTTTTTACTGTAATACCATTATGTACATTTCTTAAATAACTCTTCCTACTCTTGACATTTGGCCTAAAAAAGACTGAGTCCTACCACCAATTACCACTGGGATGGGGTTCACATCCAACCTGCCTCTCCTAATGTTATTGGCAATCAGTTGCGTTAGCTTCTGCTTGCCCCGAACATTCAGGTGGAGTCCATGGGAGGTATGGTCACTCCGTGTTATGCCAGAAACATCTATCAAACCAATGTGTGTTCGGTCAGCCTGACACAATGCACGCTTCAGATCTGCCTGTGTACGCTGTACATGACCACGCATCCAGGGTTGATCATAACGCCTGAACAGGTCAACAAAACCAACATTGGTGTGAGTGGTGTTTTTAGCAATGTTGTCAATGTCTGTCTTAATGTATTTGCATCAGCTCCCAATGAAGTTCCTGTCAGCCACTGGAGTAGATTATTCTGACTTTTAAGCTTGGCAGCTCTATTCTGAAGGTGCCTTTTGTGAGTGACTCCCAGGTATTTTCAGGGACTGTTATAATTCAGCTCTGGTCTCTGAACAATATGTTTGGCTGGTAGTTCATCTGCTTGTTGCTAGGATGGAATGTTGCTATTTCTGTTTTCTGCAGATTAGGTTGAAATCGCCACCATCGAAAGTAGAAATCCATTTCCTGAAAGTCATCAGTCAGGATTTCTTCAGCCTCTGTGAAATTAATTCTTTGCACTCTAAGGTTTATGTCATCAACATATACAAATTTGCGAGAGACTGTGTCTGGTAGGTCATGAGTATGTAAGTTAAATAGGGGAGAGAACCGAGCCTTGTGGTAAACCATTATTTAGCTTGTAAAATCTGTTCCTGCTGAACAGCTGGTTACTCATGTTTTCCAGTAAAGAAATTATCTATTTACAAGGAACTGCCTTGCTCATTTTCAGCAGGAGACCTTCTCTCCAAACTGTATCGTATGCTGCTGAAAGAACTAGAAATACAGATTTCTTCTGATAAACGACCAACAAGTAGGTGGTAAGAGACAGGATCTGATCACTACAGTCCCGACTGGAACGGAATCCAGCTTGTTAAACAGGGATCAGGGCGTCCATTGCCAGAGCTGTTCTGTTCATAATAAGGCCCCCAGCCAAACATTTGCCAACTTAACATCGAAGGCATGAGTATCTCCAAGAGTCAGTTCTTATCATCAGTCTTACAGAAATACTCAGTTGATGTTGTCATACTGAAAGAAACTCGCACTAGAACGACAAGCAGCTGCTGGCTAAAGGGAAAATACCTGGGTATAAAATAGTAACAGCACATCATGGAAAATATGTCATCGCAACCTACATAGAAAGTGGTTGAAGGACTGTGAAGATGGTGGGCGTCCAACCCTCATCACAGAATGTGGAGGACTGTAGCTTTCCCACTCTGTAAAGCAGGATAGGGATGATCTATGGCAGATCTGACTTACAAGTACAATGCTAGAGTCGGCATAACTTTTTCGGATCACATTGTGCAGGGAACTTTGTTGAACTAGGGGCTCCTCACCAGATGGCACCTTCATGTTCACCCAATGACATCGTCAATTAGATTGCTTTGAGCATGAAATCATCGACTTTGGACCATGGATCAATATAAACCTGTCGCCTAGTTGAATGAATCATGTTTTTTTGTTACACCGGGTCAATGGTCGTCTCCAGGTGAATGGCTCCTCGATAAATGGACACAGGTCGGTCGGTGCAGTCTCTGGGGAACATTCACTTGGGCTTCCATGGGATTTGTGGTAGTGATCAAAGGCATCGTGAATGCTCTGGGCTATGTGAAAATTAATGTGTACCGTACCATCTGTTTCCCTTTATGCTACATGTCTTCCAATCGTTCTACAATGGTTTGAAGGGCACAATAGTTGATGTCTTGACCACCAAATTTACCTGATCTCAACCCGACAGAACATGTCTGAGACTCTATCGGACGCGAGCTTCGCACCCGCAAATTACCTCCCCATAGTATAAGGGAACTGCGCAATCTGTGCGTTGACATACGATGCCAAACTCTGGAAATCTAGCAAGGACTTGTCGAATCCATGGAGGAAGGAATGGACCAATCGCTCATTTATTGCTTTCCAAAGATGGACTCTTATACAGGGCCGCCGTAAGCGGGCGTGCAAGGCGTGCACCGCACGCGGGCGGCAAGTCGAGGGGGGCGGCAAGTCGAAAGATCGACAGTCGCCGCCCCGGGATAGTTGTCATTCCATTGTCGCCGCGACGAATTTTGCAGCCTATTATGGAGCGGGCGACCTTTTTTTTTTTAGCTCAACAGCTGCTTCAGGCGGCCGGCAACACTCGGTGTGGCAACAATGGGGGCGACAATTAATGTTTGAAGGGGCGGCAATCTCACATTCTTTTGACCGGGTTCGGAAAATTCCTAGATCCACCACTGGCTGTAGTTAGATAGGGGGCGGCATAATCGGTATTGCACGCGGCCGCTCAAACAGCCAGCGGCGGGCCTGCTCTTATATACCTAATTAAACACACTGCTAAGCCAAAACATTATGCGATTAGTTTATTTTTTGACGGTGCGGTTTCGGGCTAATCGATATGGAGAAGTGAAAGCCGATTTTAAGGCCTAAAACTCTGTTTACAATCTCCGTATTCCTCCTTCGGTAGGATTCAACCAACCCTCGCGATGAGACCTACGTTTAGGTTATCATCAATGCATACATACAGTTCTATTTACCTTCTATCCTCGAAGGACTCCCTATCACGTTAATTATTATTTCTGTTACTGAGTGTATCCTATGGTAATATGCACAAACAATTTTACCTGCCATCCTAAGCACCTCTTCCAGTGCCGGCGTTTGATTCCTACAATATGTGTTACATTTCATCCCACAATAGTCTAGCTAGGGTCCATATCTTTTAAGATTCACTACATTGAATCCCTTCCCTCCAACCACCATGTGTGTAAGAACGGATTTGCCTAGTAAATAGTGATTGATACATATGTATTTAGTTTATCATTTAGTACTATAAGTTGCATTTGGCTATGTTATCTGTAGTCTTTGTAGTTATTTCTGAAAGACTGTATTATTTCAACCATGGAGGAATGTTCCTTCCTCCATGATTTCAACCAATTCCTTCCTCCATGATTTCAACTACCAATCGCAAACGTTGCTGTACGGATTTCGTTGTAAAGCAGAGACAATTATATAGATCACTATTGACAACCCCCGGGGGTCCGCGGACAAAATAAAATTAATAATTGAGAAAACATAAAACATAAATGGAGGCATGAGAACAGGCGACAATGTGTGAGATGCTAGTCGATCTATAAAAAAAACGGTTCTAGAATAATCAATTTCCAATAATTATTTTTATTAATTTAATTGCGATGGAGCTAATGCTCTGGTGGCAATTCCCCTAGTCATCTTTTATATATATATATAGATATATATATATAATTGATATGTTAAATTCCTCTCCCATTTATTTTTTCCGATTTATAAATTTTATTTTTAAATTTCCAAAGCGTTTTTGGTAAATTATTCTTCAGTTCGTAATTTGTTTCAAACCCTGACACCCTTAACAACAAAAGAAAATTTTCCCACTCCAGTATTAAGGGGTTCACCGTTAAAATAGATTGGGAAAGGGTGGTGTAGATTGTAGCGATTGAAATGTGGGTGCATTACTCAAAAACAAATTTAAAACATTCAATTTGCACGATAAACACTTATGGAGGAAGGAAATTTCCTTCCTCCATGTAAACACTATGAGTTATTACATTCTCTATCTCTGACGGAAATTACGTTGCACTGTAAATGACAATATTGCCTCTGGTTATCAAGGAATAGGCGTGGAAT
>JARYHS010014234.1:0-17311 GCA_031002005.1 Vandiemenella viatica | reverse complement strand
AGGAGATTGTTAGCAACCTCAGACTTCTACATTCTTCCCTGCGCAAATCATCAAACAAACTGCAAAGTTTGCGTCAGAAGCCGTTGCCCTCTTAGTTCCTGAAGATTCCGATGTAGATGATGAGGAATCAGTCTTTGAAGATGATGACGATTCAGCTGAAGATGCAGAAGAAGATAATGCAGATAAAAAATAAGACGAAAACGACAACTTTTAATTATAGTCACAAACAATTTACTAACTGAATAACTGTAATTGAAATAAAATTATTTTTTGTAATAATTTATACTATCTTCTATCCTCTACTTGGTACTTTTTTGCGAACTTTCCATTTTTTGAGCTTATATTTTTAATCGTTAACTACAACAACCTCTAAATATTGACTCTTATAAATAAAAAGAATTTTACCAATTTTGTTCGCCATCTTGGATCCACCATTTTTTTAAATATTTGAAGTCATAATCTTTATCACCAATCTCAATAAATCCCCAAAAATACTTTTATCTGAATCAAAGACTTTTATCAATATTTGTCCCCATATTGGATCTGCCATTTTCTTTTTTTTACTTTTTGATACCATATCTTAATCACCAACTTCGATAACTTTTACGTACTAACTTTGGTGCAAATTGAACAACTCTAGCAACTCGATTATTCCACAAAATTTACTTTTATATGAATAAAACGACTTTTAGCTATATTTGTTCGCCATCTTGGATCCGCCATTTTCTTTTTTCACTTTTTGATATTATATTCTTTATCAGCAACTTCGATAACCTTTACATACTACTTGGTACAAATTGAACAACTTTTTATATTTTGGCCAGCTTTTTGCGATTCTGGCCCAGTGTGCGGCGTGTCGGCCGACACTCGGCCATCATTGCATTGGTTTATGTTTTGACAGTGCGGGCCAGTGTCGGCCTGCGGGATGTGGAGAAGCCCATAGGGAGAGTTAGGAAATTTCCCTTCCCTTACGACTAAATGTTGTTTTCATGTTATTATTTGTCTTAAAAAAAAGTGTCTGTGTTTCATCCATGTTCATTAGATGTTCGTAAAATGTAGAGAGAGTCCTAGCATCTTCGCATTAAAAAATCAAAGCTTTGTCAGAGTTGAAGATCATTTGTAAGACCCACAAAAACTGCAGCCAAGATCCGCATTTGTAACAGGGACCTCCCACACCAAAATCGCCGCCGTAACCAGACGCCAGTCTAAACTAGAAGTACTGAAAAAATGTTCAAACACATAAAATAGATTCGTGTTTTTGATAACAAAATAGATGGTATAGAAACAGAGTATGTTCATTTTATCATGTTTGAAAACTTATTTTTCATTACACCTACATTTGATCTGGTGACTGAAATGGTTACTGCTTGCGATTTGGGTACTGAAGGCCCGATTCAAATCCTGGCCTGGAGTGAAATTTGTGTGGGCCTTAAAATTGAGATTTACCTCTGGCAATGCTTTTGTCTGTTACTGCGAAGATTCTAGGACGCTCTGTAGTACGAATTTCACGTTAAACTGTAGTTCTCCTTTTCAAGTTAGGTGAATACGATATAGATGCACTGTGAGTTTCCCAATAAGAAACTCTGTGACTAGAGCATTGAGATAACATGAAATTGTTATTTTTATAATACAAAATCTTTAGAACCTATATTTAAATTAAAATATGTTACAATCTCATTCTTTATTAACAAAAAATACTGAGTGAATCGAAAAGAACCTCAACAAAACAAACACGTCAAGTGCGAAGTGATTGACATTTCATTGTGATTGCGTTGAAACACGCGAGAATCTTTCATTCCGGTTCAGTGTGGCGATTATTTGTTGCTGCCTTGGGATACTATTTTTGTACGTAAATGATCAAACAGTCAGGTGATTACATGAGTCAGATAAAAAAGAATTTTAATATTTTCGTACCAAAACTGTGCAAAATAAAGTACAGTACAATAAAGTAGGGTGTGAAACCTACCTGTCATCCCAACACTGACTCCCTTAAACAATCACTTGAAAACGTTAAAGGATACTTAAAGACCAGGTAGGAACACGGGCGAGATATGGAATGGACGCAAGGGAGTGAGCCGTCACTCAGCCACTATCGTGCAGTGGCGGCACAGACCAGTATTGGCAAAGAGCAGCTCGACCTTTACTCTTAGCAACTGATACAAAAATTAGAGTAAATTAAAACCCCTACACCCTGTAGGTACGGTGCTATTTATTACGTAAATTTTTAAGCTATAAGTGGGGAACATTGTGGTGTAACAAGACACTTTGTTGTCCACAAGTTCTAAGTCTGCCAAGGCGAAGAGTGACAACTCTCAACTCCCAAATGTCTAACTGTGAGACAGGTCGGAGAATTGAGTGTTTTAAAATGGTGCATCAAATCGTGAAATCTCCCGAAGGAATAGCCGTTGTACAGTGTCAGTATACAGACTTGTTACACAGTGACGAAAGAAAGCTCTAATACTCCTAGAGCAGGCACCGGTCCAAACAGATGGACAACAGCACGTGGAGACCGCCAAACTGTGTGAGTGGCTGTTGCTGGCAGATGGTTGGCTGCAGGACAGGTCCAAGCATTGGTTACAAAGAGAGTCACTCCCCTTTCCGGACGATTGTAAACCAGTGGCTTGAAGCTCTGACCCATACGCAATGTGTCCCATTAATCTGATTTCATTGCCAGCATCATCTAACCTGGTCTAATGCAAATCACAAATGGACAGGTGAATGGCGTACATTTGTGTTTAGAGACGAGTCTCGATTCTTTCTGTGGCAAAGTGATAATCGATGACATGTTCGCAGGCGTAGTGGACAAACGGCTTACCTGCTGTGATTACAGAATGTCATGCAAGTGCAGCCTCTGGCGGCAATCAGTTTCGACAGCATGACTGAGTCGGCTGTTGCTGAAGGCACAATGACAGCCCATCACTATGTGGACGGGATTCTGCATCTTATTGTGATACCCTGCATGTTCAACATCCAAATCGCATCTTCCAACAAGATAATGCCAATCCTCATACTGCGGCAATCGTCACACAAGCCTTGCAAGGAGTTCCGATCACAATTTGGACAGCACAGTCCCCAGATTTGTCCCCAATAGAACATGTCTGGGATACCAGGAGTAGACACATTAGATCACATGGTCACCCAGCACAAACTGTGCAACAACTGACTGCAAAAGGCATTCAGACATAGACAGACATCCCCCAAGAAGACATCCGAACACTTCTTGATTCAATGCCGGCAAAGATCCACAAATGTATTGGTGCTCACGGTAGGTGCATTTCTGAGTGACAACTGTATCTGAAGATAATAACTTAGCCTGATCCATTTCCATTTGTTATAATTTCTTCTGGATATGGCCCTGGATATATCATCAAAGTTTCCTAAAATTCTACCATTCTGATATGCGTGTTGAGATTTTAATTTCCGCCAGTTTAACTATAGGGCCACCATAAAATTCCGCTATAAATTTTTAAAAAGTCGAAAGCTACCCAAACATTTGTTATGATATCGAGATGAAAGTCAACAGAAGGGGCTTGATCCAAGTAGAAGCAATTCCAGGCCCAGTTGGGGTCACGTCAGTGTAAACCCAGGATCCGGGTCCCACAAGTCGTGAGACCCTGGGGAACACTTTATAGTCAGAGAAGCAACTCTACATTAAGTTATTTCATAAAAATAGAAGAATAAATAAAATAAAAACAATGTAATTAAAAAAAAAACGGCAAGAACATGCCTTTGAGATATCTGCCGTCTTTACATGAAGTACTTAACAAGTGAAATATTTTACTACCCGCCTAAGACATATGTAGCTACAGACTCCTAAATATGGCATTGTATGTATTGAAGACCGTCTCCACGTGCAATTTTTAGATTACTAGCGCCGCTCTGTAGCGTATAAACAAAAATGTTCGTTCAGATATGATTAAAACTCAATTTTTGTTCAGGAACAGATGTTCGGCATCCCTGTCGATTTAAGGAACTCGTAAGAATTTAGGTACCTGTGTTCGATAGAGAGGTTACGATAATAGAAATTTTCTACTTCTCTAAATTTATTATGGAAAATTCTTATAGAATCATACACTTATTTATTTCATCCCGATCATATTTGGATATTCTCGATCAGTAGAAAGCATAGCAAACTTACATGAACCCAGAGTTAAAGTGCTTACTAATGTTACGATTTCTCTAGCAAGATGCGCTATTCCGACTCTTTTAAACACATGCTCCACAAAAACTGATTACAAACGACAGAATGTACAATCAACGAAAACTTGGTCCCGTTGAGATTGACTTGAAACCCAACAGTATTGCTAGTTTAAAGCACAGTTTACCGAATCATTTTATTTGCATAAATTCGAACATGATAAGATTCATTTAGAGTATATGTGCACAGTCGACAATAGGTAGGTATACAGAATGTAAAACGTAATAACGCGAAATATACTCAATTTATACATCACGAATCTGTCAGATGATAGTTTAAAAAATTACTAGAAAATACTTTAAGGCACTTGCGAATCTTAGCTTGAATGCTAATGGAAATCTAAATAAGCAAAATAATTTTGAAGCCTAGACTGACGGTATTCCGATATATGCTTGGTTGTTGTTTTTTTTTACATTTTCAAAGGAAGATCTAACATTTTTCTTTAAATAATTTAGATGATTTACAATTTAACTGTCTAATTTCCATGATTTTAGCAATTTAGATATCTTATATATGGGATAATTTTTATCTCGATTATTGTCCTAAATATTTATTATTTCGAATTACAAAGGGAGGAGGGGAGAGGAAAAGGAACGGAAAAGACGATAAGTTAATTCTCGCAGTCGAAAATGCACAGCAGAAGTTCATAAAAGTCTCGCGTCACGATGTTTGTCCGCGATGAATTCGCACTTAACCCTGCCTTCACTTCCGGCACAGCTTGCTGTTTAATGTGAAAATGTGAAAATTTCCAGAAAATTTCCATGATTCGGATTCCACGCTAAACTGTAGGTCCACAATATCCGGCAGGATTAGCCGGTAAGGTTAAGGCGGCTACGACAGGGGCGCGGACAGCAAGCACAACGATTTCCTGTATTTTTGGAGCTACAGAGTGATGCTCTCTTTGTTTAAGCGCGCAGTGTTGCCAATAATTATACTCTAATGTAAGGAAAAAGCGCAGCCCCCTGGATCGCATTTGAAAAAGCGATAGATCCACTTTAAAAAAAAAATTCAAAACAGAAAAAGTAGACGTGTTTCGACACGAAAGTATAAAAGAAGTCTATCAAAATAACAATAATAATAATAATGATGATTTTTGTATCACACTAGTTTCGATTACTACACTCCTGGAAATTGAAATAAGAACACTTGACGCCGGTGTGTAAGACCCACCATACTTGCTCCGGACACTACGAGAGGGCTGTACAAGCAATGATCAAACGCACGGCACAGCGGACACACCAGGAACAGCAGTGTTGGCCGTCGAAGGGCGCTAGCTGCGCAGCGGTTGGGCACCGCCGCAGTCAGTGTCAGCCAGTTTGCCGTGGCATACGGAGCTCCATCTCAGTCTTTAACACTGGTAGCATGCCGCGACAGCGTGTACGTGAACCGTATGTGCAGTTGACGGACTTTGAGCGAGGGCGTATAGTGGGCATGCGGGAGGCCGGGTGGACGTACCGCCGAATTGCTCAACATGTGGGGCGCGAGGTCTCCACAGTACATCGATGTTGTCGCCAGTGGTCGGCGGAAGGTGCACGTGCCCGTCGACCTGGGTCCGGACAGCAGCGACGCACGGACGCACGCCAAGACCGTCGCATCCTACGCAGTGCCGTAGGGGACCGCACCGCCACTTCCCGGCAAATTAGGGACACTGTTGCTCCTAGGGTATCAGAGAGGACCATTCGCAACCAGTCTCCATGAAAGCTGGGCTACGGTCCCCGCGCACCGTTAGGTCGTCTTCCGCTCACGCCCCAACATCGTGCAGCCCGCCTCCAGTGTGTCGCGACAGGCGTGTATGGAGGGACGAATGGAGACGTGTCGTACTTCAGTGATGAGAGTCGCTTCTGCCTGGTGGCAATGATGGTCGTATGCGTGTTTGGCGCCGTGCAGGTGAGCGCCTACAATCAGGACTGCATACGACCGAGGCACACAGGCCAACACCCGGCATCATGGTGTGGGGAGCGATCTCCTACACTGGCCGTACACCTCTGGTGATCGTCGAGGGGACACTGAACAGTGCACGGTACATTCAAACCGTCATCGAACCCATCGTTCTACCATTCCTAGACCGGGAAGGGAACATGCTGTTCCAACAGGACAATGCACGTCCACATGTATCCCGTTGCCACCCAACGTGCTCTAGAAGGTGTAAGTCAACTACCCTGGCCAGCGAATTCTCCGGATCTGTCCCCCATTGAGCATGTTTGGGACTGGATGAAACGTCATCTCACGCGGTCTGCAGGTCCAGCACGAACGCTGGTCCAGCTGAGGCGCCAGGTGAAATGGCTTGGCATGCCGTTCCACAGGACTACATCCAGCACCTCTACGATCGTCTCCATGGGAGAATTGCAGCCCGCATTGCAGCGAAAGGAGGATATACACGGTACTAGTGCCTACATTGTGCATGCTCTGTTGCCTGTGTCTATGTGCCTATGGTTCTGTCTGTGTGATCATGTGTTGTATCTGACCCCAGCAATGTGTATATAAAGTTTCCCATTTCCTGAGACAATGAATTCACGTTGTTCTTATTTCAATTTCCAGGAGTGTACTATGTGATATTCACAGAAGAGCTTAGGTCCTCTGTAGACATTAATTTACCATACTGGTGCATTCATTGTGTGCAAAATTTCAGCATGCTTTAACATTCTCTGTACTAAAGGCTTAATAATTATATATTGCAGCATAGACACCTGGCTTGTTGTTTTCTTATCATCTTCCTTTTTCTTTTTTTTCTCTCATCAGTCTCTTGGCTGGTGTGATGCAATCCTTCTTCCCTTAATATCTTGCACTAGCATTTTCATGTCAACATACCTCTTACAACCTACGTCGTCAACTATCTCCTTCATATATTCTAATCTCTATCTTCCTCTGCAGTTCTTACCTTCGACTGATTCCTCCACTAACATATTAACCAGTCCTGTATATCTCAAAATATGACCTACCACCCAGTCTTCTTTCTGTAAGACTTCCACAAACTTCTTCCCTTGCCCATTATTTCAAAAACTCGTTCGTTTTGTACTCTATATGGTCCAATTAATTTTTAGCAACCTTCTATAGCACCACATTTCGAATGGTTCAATTTTCCTTCTGTCTGGCATTCCTAAAGTCCATGCTTTACTAACATAAAGTGCTGTTCTTTACACATAGAGTTCTTTCTGAAACCTAGATCAATACTTGAAACTAAATGATTTCTCTTTTCATGAAGGCTCTTTTTGCTACTGCTATTCTGCTTTTTTCATCATTCCTGCTCATGGGCGCCGGGAGGGGGGTGCAAGGGGGTGCACTTGCACCCCCCTGACATACCATAAACAAATTGGAAAATACACAGAAAAAATTTAATGAATAAAAAATTATTACTAAATTCACAGTTTGAACAATAACTTTAGACGTCTAGGTTGCTGTCCAAATTTGTTAAACACCTTGTTAATAAATTCAGTATCCTCCTCTACCCTTTTCCTGTGAACACTGAGCATGCACAGGCCGTTTAGCCTCGCGTTTCCCATTGTTGACCAGTTCCAAGTCTTTACCCGTCGTAAGGTACTAAACGACCTTTCAATGCTACGTGTTGTCGCTGGAATGGTTACGCCAATCTTGATTACCGTGCATACCGCTGGGTAAAAACGGGGTGGCTTGAGCAATCAAATCTGCGTATTCAGTAAGGGATTCATTTAAGGCGGCATCACTCACTTCACCTGTCTTGTGCATCTAGTACCTTGTGGTAGCCTCGGCAATGAAAATTCTGTAAAAAATATCCATAAAGATTCTGTATCTTTTCTGCATGACTAAAAATGAATGTTTGTCCAATTTTCTTATGTTATCTGGATGTAACTGAATAAGCGAAAATGCTTTTTTATGTGTAGAGGAATAACGTATTCTCAGAGTAGAAATTACTGAATCTAAATATGGGATGAAGATAGATATTCTGAAGAATTCTTCTGTATTTTCAGAGGGTTGATTTGATCTGTAGGTCTGTCTTGCCACTATTCGAGGACGTTTTAATTCAACATTCAGTTCTTCGCAAATTTTTCGAGCATTCTCGAAAATAACAACGAACTCCATCGTCGCATTATCACGGTGAGATTGAAGCTAGTCCGTTAATTTATTTATGTGATCGTGTATTGCCTTTATATTCATATCATAATAGTGTCACAATATATGTTGGAGTTGTTGCAGTAGCGTACAGCTGATATGCTTTGGTTTTCGCTATGAAGTTTGGTGCTTTGTGCGAAAGTTCTTCTAAAACTCGTTCAATAGGAATAAAGTTTTCAGAAAATTTTCTTATACTTTTGTACTTTTCGGTCCAACACGTTTCACAGAAAAGAGGTATATTTGGAATTTTATTTCGTCGCAATGTACTCTCTCTAAAAAAATGTATGATGTCCTTTGTCGTCCCAGCAGCGTTTCTTACTTTCACTTACATTATTCAGATCATTGACGACAAGATTCAATATATGGCTAGCACAATGGAAGAATAGGGCTGTGGGATAATTGTTATTAATAATTTTCTGAACACCACCTACATGACCAGCCATTGCAGCACAGCCGTCGTATCCTTGGCCAACGAGTTTATTTAAATCAAAATTGCAATCTTCTAGAAAGTGAATAATAGTTTCAGAGATAGCTTTCGCGTTCAACTCCTGTAGCGGCACATATCCCAGGAATTCCTCACAAACTTTTTGGTTTTTATTTTCTTTATCATTACGTAGATAGCGAACACCAATAGATAATTGCTCTGTACCACTTATGTCCGCAGTCTCATTAGCTAACACTGAAAAAGCAGAAGCATTCTTCACCTCCTCAATTATTTTGCTTTTTAGTACATCCCAACAAATGTTTATCAGTTCATTTTGAATTTGATGCGATATATACAAGTTATTTCTTGCTCCCGACTCTAAATGATTTTTCAAACTCTCATCCCCAGAATCAACTCGAAAATGTAGTAGATCTGTGAAACAGAACCCTCGTCGACTTTCCCGCGAAGTGGAAGATCATGCTGTCCGCAAAATAAAATTGCATATACAATAGATCGAAGTTTCACTCGATTTCCTTCAACTTCTTTGAAATATACTGTATTTAAAGATTAGTGAACACTCAGTCCCCTTCTATCCATTACTTTTTCAATTTTTTTTGAAGAAGTCAGCGCGTCACTACGCCACTTACTTTTCGCATGAGACTGTGCAGCTTCATGAAACTTATGATGCTTAAAGCAAGGAGAAACGATAAACTGTCCTTGTAGACCGCGCTGCACTGGAGACCGAAACAAAACACACACTCGACATAAACGTCCTTTTGCTACAGCTGAATAGACCAACCACGGGTAAGCTGTAAACCATTCAGGTCGAAAAGACATTTTAGCGTCAAGGTTTACGTCATTTTTGAAATTGTATGTTTTACTAGCAATTTCAAACGAAGATCGCCATCAATTTGATAGTTTTAATTTAAGCACATTCCAACATCCAATAATGAATCAGTTGTGCTTCTACTGGTAGAATCCAGTGGTGCATCTTGTGGAAGGTCTTTGCCGGTAAAACTGGTGCCTATAAACAAAAAGAGATTTTAATTAAATAACAAAACGATTACAAGAGTAAGAAACAAAGAAAAAATACAAAAAATAATACAAACTAACCGGCGCGGCGGCCGATCTACTTAATGTACTTTACCTGCTGTTACCTGCGACTTCGTTATAGTTTATAAAAAGTTTCCAACCACATTTTCCACGACATAAAACTTTTTTTTTCAAAATTTCATTAGAATCTTTTCAACTGTACGAGCGCGACTGAACGACAAATATCCAGACAAATACACTTTCACATGTGGGTACAAGGCAGTGCAATCGCCAAGTCGAGTCAACGGCCGCACTGGCTACTCACTGCTCGAAACTTTTGGGATCATTTGTGTATCTTAATTTCCTCGGTGTTATTCATGCTACATTTATCAAATTCCTATTATACACTGAAATCAGCAACGTTAGCAAAAATACAAAATTTTATTTCGTTCTTGCTCTTCGCAGGGCCGTAGCTAAGGGGGGGCATTGTGGGGCAATGCCCTACCTTAAAATTCCAATGCCCTACCTTAAAAGATACCATCAACTAAGATAATATGTTAATTATCTAAACTGTTTGTTCATAGTATGAAATGATGTGGAAAAAAATACTACTAACGTAGTGACTTGTAAACAATTCCGAATTAACTACATTTCGTCGCTATCATATATACTTCCACAGGATTCAGAAACTGGAAAAATGCCACTGATTAAAAATCTATATCTCATATACAAGCCACGGTGATGTGGCAGGACAAATTACGTAGAATATCTACAACTAGAAGTGATGAAACGTTAACATGTCGAAAAGCATTACAAAAAAATAGGTCGTATGTGAAATCTATTATGGAAGTAATAGAATTTCTAGTTTTCAATGAATTTTCTGTGCGTGGCGTGGAAATTATATTTTGGAGAAATAAAATTATCAAGGATTATTTCAGAATTTGTTTGAATACACGTGCATGAAACATCTGAATTTGAAGGAGGCTCTCAGTGATATTCCACAAAACGCAACATAGCCTATAATTCACGAGAAATTCAAAATCAAATAATTCAAGCAATGGTTCAAGCAGTGCGAAGTTCCATTGCTAAAGATATTGAGGAACATGACATGAACTGGTTTATTCTAATGGAAGATGGAACAAGAGATAAAAAATAACCGAGAAAATATTGCAATAACAATAGGTTACATTAAGGATAAGTTTGTCAATGAGTCGTTGCTGACAGTTACAACTATTGAAAACCTTGTTGCAGCCACTTTCGCGGAATTAACGATAAATACGCTTACAGAAAATAACATTGACTTCTCAGGTATGTTATGATGGTGCAAGTGCTATGTATGGGAAAGTTTCAGGAGTTGCGATCAGAATAAAAAATAAATTTGGCCAAATAATTTAAAAAAAAGATCAATACATCATGTTACACGAATTCTTTCACCATAGCAAAACAGCAGCCTTGTATAGTGGAAAAAGGATTGTCTGGCCCCTCGAAAAGCATTGGTCAGGTCACTTGGAGGTTACAAAAATTATAATTATTCATCGATTTTGACGACTTTAGATGTAATTAAAAATGACAGATTTAATGGTGACGATGGAGCTAAGATTATCGGCATTAAAAGTCATACTCAACTGGGAATTCCGAATGGCCATGGTTGCGGCCCAAAAAATCTTATCCCTGCTTCAGCCTGCAGCTCAAAACACAGGATTGAAAGACGTCAAAACGATGGTAAAGTGCATCCAAAATGACCAAATTGAGATCAGATGAAATGTATCATCAAATTTTGGAAGAAGGTAACTCTATGACAAGTGACAATTCTGAAAATATGACCCAGATTCAGAAGAGACTGAAAAGGAAAAATCAAAAAGGATGGATGATTAGGCCTACTTGATGGCCCTTTCAACAAAATATAGAAGACCAGGATGCTCAGCCATTTAAATCTGAATATTTTGAAACGTTGGACATACTAATTGCTGTTACAAAGATGGTTTTTGGACAACGACTATTTACCAAATTCATTAGCGAGCCTCGACGAGTTGGATGTATACAAAATGGTAACGTCGAAAAATTTATGTAAGTGTGAGAAAATTAAACAAAACTATGTTGCTGCTTGTAAAATATTAGTGTTATTTATTTATATCCAGTTCACAATTTCAACTTTTAATATATTTATGCCACTTGTGCTGAAACGTTTGGTACATGGGGTCAATGTACAAAAAAATTGTTAAACACTTTACCTCAAAATCAGTCGACGCTGCTGAATAACAAAAGAACTGGCTCATTCCTCGCACAGAAAATTTCATTGTCAATTCAGTTTGGAATGTAACCAGCGTTCATGATACCTTGCCACAAGGGCACCATCTTTTTTTACGATTTTTTGGTTTTTTAAGTAGTTTGTATATAGTAGATAGATATTTATGTTATTTTATTATTTTCTTTTTTGAATGTAACCTGTAAGTTTCTATGTAGTAAATAAAGCGGCTACTGTGGTCAAATCTTATTTGAGTGGCAGCGAGAGGCGTTCAAAGATACATATGAACTTTTTGCATCTGTGGCGACCACAGGATGTAGTACTGCTGTGTGCGAATCTACGTTTCAACTCTGACTGCAATCGACAGGACTCATAGGCTGTCAATGAGTCATGAAAGAATGGCAGGCATGGTATTTCTGGCCTTTGAAAAGAAAATAACGATGTCAATTGATTTGAATGAGATCATTGGTATTTTTAATAATATGGAAAATCGAAGAATTAAGGAAGGAGTTTTTATTACTAGCTAAAAGCATGGCTTTGTGGTGGCTCGCGAAGTTTTGTTACAAAAAATATTGTATACAATTAAAGAAATTAATTGAATATAATATGTTTGTGACCACGAACCTGCTATGCTGTCATAGTAGGCAGAGAGATTATACTCCGATGTGGCGGAGGGATCCTAACCGGCTTGGCGGCGAAATAGAGTGAAATAAAATGGCTCTCGCCGACCAAACACCCAACAACCTCTATGGTTAACAACCGTAGTTGTAACTCGGAGCTTGCTCCACACAGAGTTGAATACCTTTGAGTGTCAACATGAAAGGAAATCTTTTAAGGAAAATCCCACGGCCTGGAAATAACCAGGAAAGAGTGTACTTGGATAGGGTGGGCAGTCACTTGAAAGATGACCTAGATGAGTTGGAGCATCTGGAAATACCCAAGAATAACAGAAGACGAAAATTTAGAATTAAAACAGGGCAGATAAATAACATAACACCACACAATATAAACTCATATAACCAGGGAAACTCAAATTTTTGACAGACAAAAGGGATATTGATAGCCAGAATCCAGGAAATTATAAATACTGATCAGGAACCGATGGAATCGAAGAAATTTACAAGGGAATACCAGGAAAAAGAGTAATGAAGCAATGTCCACAATTCGGGACAGGATTCATAGTCAACATCAAAATAATATAGTCAGTATTAGAATTCAAAACACAAACTCCTAGGCTTTCAACGTTAACTATAAAAGCTGGCAATAGAATATACATGATAATAAATGTCCATGCCACAACTAATGATAAAAAGAATAGGAAAGAACATGGAGAAGAGGTGGATGAATGTTGGGAACTTCTGGATCAAACAGCAACAACTATAAACAATAATCACACCAAAATTGTAATTGAAGATTTTAACGCCAAATTAGGAAGGGAAAAAAGATATAGAGATGAAATAGGGAAATGGCCAGCTAGAACGAACAAGAACGGCATAAGACTGGTGGAATTCTGCAGAAACCATGACATTATAACAAAATCAACAAACTTTATGAGAAGGCTAAGTAAACTCAAACACCGGAAACACTGGAAACCACATAGTTAAAATCAGTTTTCTTTCCCCTCAGATATTTGTAACGTGATTGATGTGTCAACCACTGATCGGCCTGTTATTTTCACACTTCTCACTGGTTGCCCGGTACTACAGTGGACCCCGTCGACCCCGAGTTAGAACATACCGGCTGAGATTACTGATAGTGTTACAAAGTAGTAGTAAATGCATGCTTTCCGAGATTGATGTATAGCCTTTACCGCTGTTAGTTGTACGTCATTACGCTCGTATTCAAAGTAATGTTATAAACAGAGAATATTTGCCACCCATATAAAAACGTTTCCCATCTCATGACCATTAGCAACGTTTAAAGGTATACGTGACCGACCCCGGCAGCGTAGGGGTAGCGTGCTTGCTTCTCGTTGCAGGGATCACCGGTTTGAGTCCGGCCTAGGGTATGGATGGTTTTAATTAAGTGTTGTGTTCGTCTTGTGTCATCGTTACAAAAGAGAGAAAAAATCTAACTTGTATGAAGTCTGTTCATTGTAAAATAAACAAACACATTAAGCTGAATGGCTAACATGGCCAAGTGCCTTTTTTTTTAAGGTATATGCGTTGTGGCATGGAATTTTGTAAAGTGCAAGGCAATAAATGGATTGATTGAAGATAAGAGAGGCTTATGAACAAAGGAGACGGCGTACAAAACTCACATTAATCTGGATTGCTGTTGTGTTGTTTCTCAGGGGATTGATTGAATTTTTAGACAAAAGTACAGCTAAGGGCCCTCAATTTGTAATTGCCTGCCACAGTCCATGAGTTTTGCCTTGGTCACACTGGAAGCTTTGGTTTTTCTAGCCTTGGAGCTGGTGTGGGAAGTGCTTTGTTAATCATGTCACAAATATTTTCAAGTAGGCTCTTGTCCAAAGACTGAGTCTGGACGGTTGAGAAATAGGCTTGAAAAATTACAGGCTAATTGGTTTGAAATCAGTGAAGGTATATTGATGGAGATATTGATGTAATCACTTCAGAAATGTCTGTAGGGAAAGAAACTGCTTTACATATCGGTAACTTTGCTTTAGTGTAGAAGCTCTTAATTCATCGAGGTTATACTTACATACACACCTATGCAAACACGCCCGGAGCACTGAAATTTCTGTGTTAGACAAGGATAGAAGACTAGCTTACTCTCTCGTGGTGAAGAGGAATATTTTTGGTTGGCGCATGCGCAGACAGAGGTTTCCGTGGATCGGGGCAGCATGTGCTGCCATCTCGCGGTGTGACGTCATACGACCTTGGCCCCATTGGTCCATTCGAATTTCCTGCCATGCAAAGAAACTGAAACTGAGATGTCACGCGGTCGAGTGGAATCTCTTTGAGGTTGTCCAAAGAGCTTATCGGGCTTGAATCGGTGTCTGACATCTACTGATGTCGTTGCCAACTGAAATAAATAACCGAACAAGTAGACCCAATAAATCTCAGGGAAAAACAGTAATCGTGGAGTGACAAATGTGATAAAACAGTAGAAGATAGACATCAAGCTTGGGTAAAATGTCAGCAAACCAATGAATCACACTTAGAACTCACAAATCAAAGAAAGCTAACTCAACAGGTAATAAGGAGAGTTAAACGCCAATACCAAACAGATATACTTTGATTGATAGAAACAAACAGCAAGAAAACAAACTCACGAGATTACTGCAAAATATTTAGCAGGCAACTCCAAAGATATGATCCTCCAATACTAAACGATAAAAATAATAAGATGGCCCATAGCAATGAATAAAATCCTAGCAGAAGCATTTAACAGACTACTGAATAGCGAGAATCCTCCAGAACTTCTTCAAATAAACACAAAACCCCAATAAAAACACCGACAGAAATATAAACCCACCAAAAATACATGAAGTTTACAAAGATTTAAGAGAGGTCAAGAACTGCAAAGCAAGAGGAGAAGATCAAACATTTGTGGAGCTCTGAAAATATGCTGCAGGATTAGCATAGATATCATTACACCAATGCATGGTGAAAATCTGGAACAGAGAAGAGCTACAAGCTCATTGGACTACATTACATAAAAAAGGAGAAAAATCAAACCCAGAAAATTACAGAGGTATCTCCCTTATATTGCATGTATAAAGTCTTGTTGAGAATACTCTACAATCGCTGTGAAGGCCAACTTGTACAGGAACTAGTAGAATATGAAGGAAGATTTAGACAATGGAGAAGCTGTCCAGAACAGATAATCACCTTAAAACCAATAATAGATGTCTACAAAAGACAAAAACAACTAGTACCACCCTTCTAGGCTTCAAGAAAGCGTATGATTGTGTCCACAGAAATTCAATGCTGGAGATATTAAGGATTGTGGACTCCATCCCAAATTAATAAAAATGATCAAATTAACCCTCACAAATACAAAATCTAAAGGAAGTGTCAGAGAAGAACTAGCTGGACCATTTATAATTAAAACAGGGTTAAGACGGGGAGATGGTCTTTATCCACTGCTCTTCAACTGTACCCTTGAATGTATGATGAAAGAATGGTACAAGGAAAATCCTAAAACATAAAACTTTCCACCAAGAGTGATCAAATAAACCTAAATTGTTTGGCATTCACAGATGACAAAGTGTTACTAGCCAATAACATCAAATAATCAGGAATCAAATAATTAGTCTAAAAAACATAGTACAGAAATAAGGACTACCAATATCTTTTAAAAATACTAAATTATGGTAACAGAGCCTCTAGTAATAACTGTAGATAACAGGAAAATAAAAATAGTAGAACAATTTAAATACATGGGCGAAATTATAACATACAACTTGAATGAAAAACCTGCTTGGCAAAAGAAAACTAACAAAATGATAAAAGCTCACAATCTAACGCTGTCTACATACAATAGTTAAAACACTACAAGATGGTGGTTTAGCCAGAAGTAACATACGGAGGCGAAACTCTATTTAAATTTACTCAGAAAAACAGTATTGACAAAATTTTAAAAGTGGAGAGAAGAATTATAAAAACAGGTCTAAACAAAAAAATATCAGAAAGAGGGACAATGCAGGATAGTGCCAAATGAGGTGATGTGTAGGGAACTGGAGCCCATCACAGATACTACACGCAAGAAGAGAATTTCTATCCTTGTTCATATTATGAGGACACCAGATTAATAAGAAGAATACTTGGAAGCTGAAGCAACAGGCAAATGGATTAAGGAAGTTAGCGAAGATATGAAAGAATTAGAAATAACCCTGGATGATCTACGAAACAAGAAAGAAAATTATAAAAAAATCAAAGATTAAAAAATATGATTTAAACTAAAAATAGACAAACGACACACAATGAAGAGGGTATTTACAGATGAGGAAAGACAAAGAAGATCACAAAAAATGAAAATATACTGGGAAATTTGGAAAGAATGGTGAGTGCACATGCCTAAGAAGATAACCAGAAAGTGACTAAAGTAGTCCAATGAGGCCGCAAAAACCTAATAATAATAATAATGTGTTCGTGGAAATAATAGAAACCAGAATAAATGAATTATTTTTTCTCTTACCTATCACCCCTACCAACAGTTAAATACTACCTCACTCACTCACAATCACAAGTATGACAAAAATCGATTCACCAGATTAGATCAAGTAAACTTTTAACTTCCTCCCTACCTGTAACCATCTCTGCCCTACCTTAAATTCAACTCTAGCTACGGCCCAGGCTCTTCGTTTGGATGTTAATTGTATGCAGATTTCACCGTTTCTGCACTCACTGAGTGCGTG